>CAUYQV010043286.1:0-34802 GCA_963574575.1 Galagoides demidoff | reverse complement strand
CGCCAAACAACAATGATGGCTGCAACCAAAAAATGGCCAGGCATTGTGGTGGGCGCCTGTAGTCAGCTACTTGGGAGGCTGAGGCAGGAGACTCGCTTGAGCCCAGGAGTTGGAGGTTGCTGTGAGCTGTGATGCCATGGCACTCTACCCAGGGGGATAGCTTGAGGCTCCGTCTCAAAAAAAAAAAAAGAAAAGTCAACTAATATGTAAATACCTATTAAGTACCATCCAATGTGAAAGAATAATACCTATATTATTTAATGTAACTTGCAAAACAATCCTGTGAGCCAAGTGTTACTGTCTCCAATTTACCAAAGATGAACCTAACACCTTACAGATTATATGTGCACCAGCCTTAGACACTGAGTCTGAACTAATAATTGTTCCCCAGGCACATAAGATAAATTTGCTAAGCGAATAAATGAAGTCTACTAAACAGTCAACACTTGCAAAGCTACTGTGCAAATAGCGGAAGTATGAAATCAAATCCAGGTTGGGCTCCAAAGCCCATTCACTGTTCTACATCCTCCTCCAAACCACTTGCGCAGCCTTTCAGATACCTCAGAGAAGGTCCAAGAGACAGCTCGTCCCTTCTTGTCAATCTGTGGTCGCCGCATTACTTCTTTGCCACCTTGGAACAGGATCAGGGTAGGGAGTTGTTTGGTGAGGGGTGATGTACTCACTTTGTACCTACAGGGCCCAGAAAGTACTCTGTAAACGCACCTGTGTACATCACTCAAAGTGATTCCCTGCTCAGACACTCTGTCCAGGTCTTTACATACCGTGTACTAACATCAGTGTAGCGTCCAACATCCACCTTCCCAAAATTTAGCCCTGTACAGTTGTACCTGAGAAGAATACGTTATTTACCATACCAACAGAAGAATGAAAAATCAAGGGAAATGGAAATGTAGATATTTGGGGATGGGGATGGGAGAAACATGCCTTTGGCTACCATGTGCAAAAATCAAGGCCAAAAAACTGAGGGAAGGCAGAGCATCTCAATTCCCACCATTCCTCCCCAAGCACTACTCACTTGAGGGAGAGGTCAGCATAGATAGGAGCAAATGATTGGCAGTCATTAGACCAGTTGGCAAAGAACTCCACGATCCAAGTGACCCTCTTGTCCCGCTCTAGTTCCTCCTGCCACGCACAGGGAAGAAAAATGAGCTAGATCACACAGGCTCCTGAGAAGGTTCAGACCTTAGAATCTAATTCTTCTTCCTGGCTTCCCCTCTCCATCAGCTCCCAAAATAAACCACAGTGCCTTTTACTTGCATTTTAAGCACTATTGTTCCTCTTAGTAAACAGCAAGCACAATCAGCAGGGACCCAAGAAACAGAAGGGAGGAAGACCACTCACATCAATAGTTTTATCATTGAAGTACTTGATGTATTCAGGACCCATATACAAAGGGGGTTTGCAGGTCATCAGGAACACTAAACATAGAAAGAAGATGTCAGAGGGAACATAAGATCTTATGTTGGGGGTGGCACCCTTAGTTGGCAAGGGCACCAGCCACATACACCTACGGTGGCAAGTTTGAACCTGGCTGGGTCTGCTAAGCAACAATGACAACTGCAACCAAAAATAGCCAGCTGTTGTGGTGGGTGCCTGTAGTCCCAGCTACTTTGGGAGGCTGTGGCAAGAGAGAATTGCTTAAGTCCAAGAGCCGGAGGTTGCTATGAGCTTGGACGCAACAGCCCTCTACCTAGGGTGACAGCTTGAGGCACTGTCTCAAAGAAAGAAAGAAAAAGAAAAAGCTCTTACATTGGGGATTTATTCTCAAACCAATTCAAGTTCAAGGATTTCAGCCACTGAAGAATAAACACTGTGGACCTATGTAGAGCACCAAGACATTCCTTTCCCCTTAAAATACAGTCTCTGTAGATTCTTATCATGTGAACTACCCACATAATTAGACACAAAATATGGAAGGGTATGGAGAAACCTTTTTGGAATTGGAATTTGGTTCCCAAAATCCAATCTTCATCAACATAGTCCTACAAAGAATATGAAGAAAGGCAGTCTCCTCACCTATGCAGAGGGTGATGTAAAGCAGGCCCATGGGAATGTCCAGGCGGAAGAAAAGAATTGCATTGGCCACTTTACTAAACATGAAGATGTTGCCTATGTGTTGCTCCACGGTGACTGAAACAGAGATGTCACAGGTCAGGCTGGGCTGCACACTCCTACCTATTCTTTACCCTTCCTCTTGGGGCATGTTGAAATGGGAGAGAAGGGAGTGGGTAGAAGTCCAAAATCAAATTCAAAATCAAACTGGCATGAAATATGGGACCAGTTCATCAAATGATGCCTGCCCCTCTCATAACATGAAGGAAGCACCTGCAGAGGGCATCAACCTCACCTAGAGAGACTAATGCTCAGGAAAAACTTACTGGATCTGCGATTCTTCATCATCACGATGGCACTGAGAAACATCAGGATCTCTACTTCTCTCTGGAACAGAAGCAAAGGGACAGGAATGTTATGAACAGGGCTGATTTGGATAGGTAAGAGAACCAAATATAAAATAAAAACCAAGAGATCCAAATGGGAGTGGTAACAAAAAATAACTGAAGTTAGCTAAGGTGTAGTGGATTAAACCCCAACCAAAAAAGGCCAGGCGCGGTGGCTCATGCCTGTAATCCTAGCACTCTGGGAGACTGAGGTGGGTGGATTGCTTGAGCTTATGAGCTCAATACCAGCCTGAGCAAAAGCAAGACCCCATCTCTACTAAAAATAGAAAAACTGAGGCAAGAGGATCGTTTGAGCCAGAGTTTGAGGTTGCTGTGAGCTACGACACCATGCACCATCAGCACTCTACCTAGGACAGGTTGAGCCTCTGCTGCCTCAAAAAAAAAAAAAACCAACCAAAAGATCTAGGTTCAGGTTCTACCCCTGCTGCAAACCAGCTGGTGTCTTTCACTAAATTATTTAATCCCTGAACTTCCTTTCCTGAATAGTATCTATTTCAAAATGCTACTGTGAAGATTAAAATACATAATGGATTAAAAAAAAAAAAAGGACTGTAGGGGGAGGACGTATGGCAGGAAGAGGAAGGGCATGAGGCAGGATCTCACCTAAGGTGCACATTGTGAGGGTGAATAACATGCCCCCTGTATATGAGGGCTCTTCTACAAATGGAACTTTGCCCTGGAAGTGAGAACAATGTAACCTAAATATTGTACCCTCATATTAAATAAAAGTTAAAAAAAAAAGACTGAAAAAGTGTAAGGTATAAACCAAAAGGTATTATTACAAATAATTCAGTGTTTGTAATAATACAAACCAGTGTGACCCTGGTAAAATAAAACTTTTCCAGGGAAGATTTCGCAGTAATAATCCATTAAGGCTCAGCACCCATAACTCAAGTGGCTAAGACGCCAGCCACATACACCAGAGCTGGCGGGTTCAGATCCAGCCTGGTCCTGACAAACAACAATGACAACCACAACCAAAAAACTAACGGTTGTTGTGGCCAGCACCTGTGGTCCCAGCTACTTGGGAGGCTAAGGCAAGAGAATTGCCTAAGCCCAGTAGTTGGAGGTTGCGTGAGCTGTGATGCCACAGCACTCTACCCAGGGCAACAGCTTGAGGCTCTGTCTCAAAAAAATAATAATAATAATAAAATAATAATAATCCATTAATACAGTATCTGGTTAATTCATTTGTTTCATGCTGCTTAAGTCATTCTTCTCCACCTAACATTCATAGTGATAATCCAAGCACCTTCAATATAATTTAAAGTGGGATTTCAGAGTTCTCAAAGGCCTGAAAAAACTGTAAGCCACAGTGTAAGTGTAAGAACCTTCTTTCTCACCTTCTAGAACAGTGATTTTGAACTGGTGGACCACAGCACAATGGTATGCCTTAAAAACTTTTAAAGACCATTAAATTATTTTCAAAAGAGTATACACTAAGTACATAATTTTTTTACTCTTTTTTTTGATCAACATAATTTAAGTGTGGAAGTTTAACTATACAAATGTGCCATGAGATTAAAAAGCTTGAAAAACACTGTTCTAGAACATAAGCACCAAGAGAACAAGATAAGGCAATAAGCAAGACAAAGACATCCACAAGATAATATTCAGAAAATAATGACTGGCTCGGCGCCTGTGGCTCAATCGGCTAAGGCGCCAGCCACGTACACCTAAGGTGGCGGGTTCGAGTCCCCAGCCTGGGCCCGCCAAACAACAATGATGGCTGCAACCAAAAAAAAAAAAAATGGCCAGGCGTTGTGGCGGGCACCTGTGGTCCCAGCTACTTGGGAGGCTGAGGCAGGAGACTCGCTTGAGCCCAGGAGTGGGAGGTTGCTATGAGCTGTGATGCCATGGCACTCTACCCAGGGGAATAGCTTGAGGCTTCGTCTCAAAAAAAAAAAAAAAAAAGAAAATAATGACTGTAATGAAGAACTGGATCACTTGAAAGAAAATGTGGGGTGGGAGACGACAGTGTAGATGTGTAACCCCGCTATAAGGTGGACCTACTCATTTCAGACAAACCAATCAACTGTGACTTACAGCTAGGAGTCAAGGACCTACATTTTTATTTTTATTTTTTTGAGACAGAGTGATAGCTATCACCTTGGACAGAGTGTTGTGGCGTCACAACTCATAGCAACCTCCAACTCTTGGGCTCAAGTGATCCTCTACCCTCAGTTTTTCTAGTTATAGTAGAGACGGGGTCTCCCTTTTGCTCAGGCTGGTCACGAATTCCTGAGCTCAGGCAATCCACCCGCCTCAGACTCTCAGAGTGCTAGGATTATAGGAGTAAGCCACCGTGCCCAGCTCAGGTGTATGTGCCTTAGTCGCTTGAGCCACAGGTGCTGAGCCTAGGTTTAGAATTAGGACTTAACTTTGTGGAAAGATGAATTTAAAAAGGGAACTGTGGTCAATCAGGAGACCAAAGGTAGAACTAGAGGATCATTCTCCTAGGGTAAAAATGGATGTACAGCAAAGACTGGCTATCTATGCTTCAAATTCTATTTCCTTTTCTTCTTGGGCATACTGCAGCTAGACTCTCCTCCAGTCTCCTTGCACCTAGGTAGAACTGTGACTAGTACTCCTGAATGTCATGTTAGTGGAAGTGACATGCCCCTTCTGGGCACAGGCAATTAAGAAAAAGTGTACCCCTGCATTCATTCAGCTTTCTTTCACCAGGTATCCAGCTAGACAATGTTGGGATGACATAAGGCCATAGGTTAAAGACAGAATGAGTATATGAAGCAAATGAAGCATAGTCCCTTTGGTTTTGTTTGTTGTTTTAAAAACTTTTTTTTTTGAGACAGCATTTCACTATGTCGCCCTCGGTAGGGTGCCACAGCATCACAGTTCACAGCAAACTCAAACCCTCGGCCTCTAGCTATTCCCTTATCTCAGCCTCCCAAGTAGCTGGGACTATAGGCACCGGACACAATGCCCAGCTATTTTTTGGTTGTAATTGTCATTGTTGTTTGGCAGGTCTGGGCTGAATTCAAACCTACCAGCTGTGATGTATGTGGCTAACGCCTCTGCCACTTGAGCTACAGGCACTGAGCCCCAAAAGAACTTTGTTTGTTTTTTTTTTTTTGCAATTTTTGGCCGTGGCCAGGTTTGAACCTGCCACCTCCGGTATATATATGGGGCCAGCGCCCTACTCCTTTGAGCCACAGGCACCAACCCCCAAAAGAACTTTTTAAAAGAAATGGTATCTTGCTATGTTGCCCAGGCTGAAGTCCAATGGCTTTTCACAGGTGTGATCCTGCTACTGATTAGCGCTACATTGATGTTGAACCTTAAGTGCAGACATTCCACTGGCATAGTGCACTATAGCCCAGAATTCCCGGGCTCAAGTGAACCTCTCACCTCTTCCTCCCAAGTAACAGTGACTAGAGGCATACACCATGATACCCAGCAGGATGACTTGTTTGTTTGTTTTGAGACAGTGTCTCACTTTCTCACCCTCAGTAGAGTGCTGTGGTATCATAGGTCACAACAACCTCAAACTCTTGGGCTCAAGTGATTCTCTTGCCTCAGCCTCCTGAGCAGCTCAGACTATAGGTGCCCATGATAACACCTGGCTATTTTTTAGAGACACGGTCTCGCTCTTCCTCAGGTTGGTCTCGAACCCATGAGCTCAGGCAAACCACCCGCCTCTGCCTACCAGAGTGCTAGGATTACAGGTGTGAGCCACTGTGCCTGGCTCCCTGAGACTTTTCCTTTAAAACACAACCAGAGGCGGTGCCCATAGCTCAGTGGGTAGGGTGCCGGCCACATATACCAAGGGCACCAGCCACAATGCCCAGTTATTTTTAGGGACGGGATCTCACTCTTGCTCAGGCTGGTCTTGAGGCTGTGAGCTCAGGTGATCCACCTGCCTCAGCCTCCTAGAATGCTAGGATTACAGGTGTCAGACACCAAGCCTGGCCTGATTTTATGGTTGTGTTTTATTTCATTTTATTTTTATTGAGACAGTCTCAAGCTGTCACCCTGAGTAGAATGTCATGGTGACATAGCTCACAGCAATGGGTTCAAACCAAGCCCAGGTGGGTTCAAACCGAGTCCAGGCCAGCTAAAACAACAATGACAACTGCAACAGAAAAATAGCCAAGCCTTGTGGTGGGTGCTTGTAGTCTCAGATACTCAGGAGGCTGAAGCAAGAGAATCGCTTGAGCCCAAGAGTTTGAGGTTGCTGTGAGCTATGTCACCATGACATTCTACTCAGGGTGACAGCTTGAGACTGTCTCAATAAAAATAAAATGAAATAAAACACAACCATAAAACCAGGCCAGGCTCGGTGTCTGACACCTGTAATCCTAGCACTCTAGGAGGCTGAGGCAGGTGGATCGCCTAAGCTCACAGCCTCGAGACCAGCCTGAGCAAGAGTGAGATCCTGTCCCTAAAAATAGCTGGGCATTGTGGCTGGTGCCTGCAGCTACTTGGGAGGCTGAGGCAACAGAGTCACTTGAGCCCAGGAGTTTGAGGTTGCTGTAAGCTACGATACCACAGCACTCTACCAAGAGTGACAAAGTAAGACTCTGTCTCAAAAATAAATAATTACAACACAACCATAATACCATTATCACACTGTTATGCTGTGAAATATACCATCACATGCTGTATAACAACTTTTCAGTCAATGACAGACCACATACACAGTAGTGGTCCCATGAGACTATAATACTATATATATATATATATATATTTTTTTTTTTTTTTTTTTTGAGACAGAGCCTCAAGCTGTTACCCTGGGTAGAGTTCAGTGGCATCACAGCTCACAGCAACCTCCAACTAACTCCGGGGCTCAAGCGATTCTCCTGCCTCCGCCTCCCTAGTAGCTGGGACTATAGGCGCCTGCCACAACACCCAGCTATTTTTTGTTTGCAGCCATCATTGTTGTTTGGCAGGCCCAGGCTGGATTTGAACCTGCCAGCTCAGGTGTATGTGGCTGGTGCCTTAGCCGCTTAAGCCATAGGCACTGAGCCTATAATACTATATTTTTACCATACCTTTTCTGTTTTTTTTTTTTTTTTGGCCAGGGCTGGGTTTGAACCCACCACCTCCGTCTGGTATATGGGGCCAGCGCCTTACTCCTCTGAGCCACAAACGCCGCCCCATACCTTTTCTGTTTAATTATTTGAGATAGAGTCTCATTATGTTGCCCTCAGTAGAGTGCTGTAGCATCACAGCTCACAGCAACCTCGAACTTGTGGGCTTAAACGATTGTCTTGCCTCAGCCTCCCAAGTAGCTGAGACTACAGGAGCCCGCCACAATGCCTGGCTACATTTTTTAAATGTAATTATCATTGTTGTTTGGCAGGCCAGCCTGGGCTGGGTTTAAATCTGCCAGCCCTGGTGTATGTGGCCAGTGCCCTGGCTGCCGAGCTACAGGCACCGAGCTCCTTTCCTGTTTAGATACACAAATATGTACTACATTTTACAACTGCTTGTAGTATTCAGTAAAATAACATATATAGGTTTGTAGTCTAGGAGCAATAGGCTACACCATAAAGCCTAGTGTGTGTAGCTGACCATCTAGGTTTGTGGGAGTACACTATAATGCTTTCACAATGCCTTATGTCCTTAGAACTATTCTAAGCTGTCCATGCTATATTTATTTGATCTTTGTCCAGTTTCCTGACAAGCAGCTCCCTAAACCCTGGGCATCTCTATAGTGGTAAGAATGTCTTTTGCATGCTGAGATGACTGGTGGTTGGCAGCCCCTAGGTAGCTTCAGGATGGAGGCTGGTCCCAGGAAACCCCAAGGCATGACTACAGGGCTAAAGGTAGCTGATCAACAACGGATGATTTAATCAACCACATCTATGTAATGAAGCTTCCATAAAAATCCAAAAGGAGGCTCAGTGCCCTTAGCACAGTGGTTACGGCACCACCCATATACACCAAGGGTGGTGGGTTTGAACCCAGCCCAAAGCAGCTAAAGAACAACTGACAACTGCATAGCCAGGCACTATGGCAGGCTCCTATAGTCTCAGCTACTTGGGAGGCTGAGGCAAGAGAATTGCTTAAGCCCAAGAGTTTGAGTTGTGAGCTATAACATCACAGTACTGTACCAAGGGCGACATAGTGAGACTGTCTCAAAAAAAAAAAGGCTTGGCGCCTGTGGCTCAAGCAACTAAGGCACCAGCCACGTATACCTGAGCTGGTGGGTTCAAATCCAGCCTGGGCCCGCCAAACAACAATAATGCCTACAACCAAAAACTAGCTGGGTGTTGTGGCAAGCACCTATAGTCTCAGCTACTTGGGAGGCAGAGGCAGGAGAATCACTTAAGCCCAGGAGTCGGTGGTTGCTGTGAGCTCTGATGCCAGAGCGCTCTACCTAGGGTGACAGCTTGAGGCTCTGTCTCAAAAAAAAAAAAAAAAAATCCAAAAAGACCAGAGGTTCCAGAAGCATCTGGATAGCTAAACATAGGGTTGCCCAGAGAGGGCATAGAAGGTCCACACTCCTTTCCACATAACCCTGGTCTATGCATCTCTTCATCTGTATCCTTTTTTTTTGGCTGGGGCTGGGTTTGAACCCACCACCTCCGGCACATGGGACTGGCACCCTACTCTTTCAAGCCACAGACGCCATCCTTCATCTGTATCCTTTATATCCTTTATATTAAGAATAAACTGGTAAATTTTAGTGTTCCCTGGAGTTCTGTGAGTCACTCTACCAAATTAGTAGAACCAAAGAAGGGGTTAATCGGAACCCAGTTTATGCCTGGTCAGCCAGAAATAAAGATGACAACCTATTCATTACAAATGGTGTCTGAAGTGGGGGTAGTCTTTTTTTTTTTTTTTTTTTTTGAGACAGAGCCTCAAGCTGAGCCCCTGGGTAGAGTGCCTTGGCATCACAGCTCACAACAACCTCCAACTCCTGGGCTCAAGCGAGTCTCCAGTCTCAGCCTCCCAAGTAGCTGGGACCACAGGCGCCCGCCACAATGCCCAGCTATTTTTTGGTTGCTGCCGTCATTATTATTTGGCGGGCCAGGGCTGAATTTGAACCCGCCACCTTAGGTGTATGTGGCTGGCCCCTTAGCCACTTGAGCCACAGGTGCCGAGCCCAGACTAACATTTTCAATTTTCACCCACCTTTAGAGTTGGAATCACTAAGAATTAAAATTGCATTTTTCCAGCCAGCTGCAGTGGCTGACACCTGTAATCCTAGCACTCTGGGAAGCCTAGTCAGGTGGACTGCCTGAACCCAGGAGTTAGAACCCTAAGTAAGATCCAGACCCCGTCTCTACTAAAATTAGAAAAACTAGCCAGGTATAGTGGCAGGTGCCTACAGTCCCAGCTACTTGGGAGGCTGATGTCAGACTTTTCTTCCCTTATCCCCCTGAAGAAGGGTGTATAATAATCTATACCCAACTGGGTTATTTGCTAATCATTCTAGTCTAAGGCAATTCTCTCCTCCTATAAACCTACCTTTTGTAGTGTGTTGATTTATCAACGAATAAGGGGAAGCTTCCCTTGGTCCCTCCTACATGCTACATAGCAGAGGACATAAAGCTTCAACTTCTTGAGCAGTCCCTTCACTTACACGAAGGAAGTACAGCAAGGAGGTTGGAACAGCTATCTTTCCAATGTATTTTTCAGAATTATTGTTCAATAGGCCTCACAATTTTATTCATTTTTGCATCCTCAGGATCCAGCATTGTGCCTAGCATAAAATGTGCACTCTGGCAAAGTTTACTGAACGTAGATATGGTGCGCAGGTACTATGGCCAGAAAAGTAGTTTCAAGTCCCAGGCGACCCACTAGTTTTGTGACCTTAGGCAAGTTGCCCTACCCGCCGAAACCAATTTCTTTATCAATAAAACAGAAATACTACTACTTGCCTAGTCTACCTCACTGGCTCCTCAGAAGGCTTCACAAAAACGCTGTACATGTGCCGAGTTTTGGTAGGGTTGATTACCATGAATGGTGAGAGGAAAAGAAGCCTGGCCCCAACAGTAATAAGACTGTGGGTTGTTGGACGGGGACTATGACTAACAGGCTCCCTGTTTTCTCATCTTAAACACTGAGATATAGACTCCATGACAGTCAGACCTTACGCTCTAATAATCTGCCAGTCCGCTACAAGTTCGGAACCTGAGGTGTCCTCAGAAAGGTAAACCCCAGGATTCCTAGACGCACCACAGGGGCAGGGACAGTCAAGGTCGCGGGATACTAAGACCGGGGGCGCTCACCCAGTCAAAGTCACAAGGGTTGCCATCCTCGCGTTGGGTGGGAAGACCGCGGCAGAGCGGCGGCAGTTTCCTCACAAGGAGGAAAGCAGCAGAGAGCAGGGCAGACAGAAGGTAGTAAGGTCGAGCTAGCCATCGTGAAAGTCGGGGCACCGAATACACGAGAGCAATTAAAGGTGCCAGGACCGCCATCTTTTTGGCCCTAGCGGCGTCTGCCGCCCTCGGCGTCGTAGATCTGAGTCCACTTCCCCAGCATTGAGGTCTCTATTGGGCCAAATCTCGAATGCACTGCCTCCAAACCCCGAAGTAGGGCTCTGATTGGGCGGTAGGGCGGCCCTGAAAAAGGGATTTGATGTATTATTGGTCAGTCTAGCTGTCGCCTTTTCCACCTAAGTCATTTTATTGGATATGTAATTGTGAGGCGCAGACATCAAGAAGACTCTAATGAGGTTAGGTAGCACTGCCTAAACGTCCTTATAAAGCGACGGAAGTAATTGCGGAATGAGGTAGGCGTGGCCTGACACAGCCAATGATAAGCGGCGCCTAGAGAACGAGGGCGGTACCCCGTGAAAGGATTGTCCAATGAAAATTATCAACGGTAAGACATCGAAGCGGCCCGGAGGCTGAGAGGACGATGGAGAATTTCACGGCGCTGTTTGGATCTCAAGCTGACCCACCACCGCCCCCAACTGCACTCAGCTTCGGACCAGGAAAACCTCCACCCCCGCCTCCACCTCCTCCTGGAGGGGGACCCGGCACGGCCCCGCCCCCAACTGCGGCCACGAATCCTCCCGGTGGCGACAAGTCAGCAGCTGGTTGTGGCCCCTTCTACCTAATGAGAGAACTGCCAGGTGAGTACTTGGCCTGGCGGAAGCCACCCGATCTGGTCTTAGAAGGAGGTGATGGGCGTGGCTACCAGGCCGCTGGCCGAGGTGAGAGGTAAGTTAGGTAACACATACCGGACCGTTGAACTCAAAGTTGGAAGGGCTGTTAGAAAGCCCAAAGGGATGATTTGAACTAATGGGAATTTGAGGGTGGGGTACGTGTGCAACTGTGACTATTTTTTCGCTCCGTATCCGGGCTCTGTCCCTGACGCTGGCTTTAGCTCCCTAAAAAGTAATCAAGGGTTTGAGTTTGGTACTCGAGAGGCCTGATTTAAATTGGCCACCCAAAGTTTTAGTTTCAGGTTTGCCACGAACTTGTTTGGAGCAAGTTGCCCTTCTCAGGGTCTCCGTGTTTCCTCTCTGTTCAAAGAAAGGCTTAGAAGTTAACCAGACTCTTGCAAATCAAGTAATTATTTTGTTGAGCACCTACAAAGTACAAAGCACCGTTCTAAATGCTGAAGAGATAACATAACTGACTAGAAGCCTTGCCATTGGGGAGTTCACATTTTAGTGGAGGAGGCGAAGTGTAAACAAGATGATACCAGATAATGGTTAGTGCTAGGAATAGAACACATGATAAAGAATTAAGGGGGTAGAACGACTTCAGCTAGAGTGTTTAGAGAACGCCTTTAGAGTAGGTAGCATTTGAATTAACATGGGACCAAAGAACGATGTATGGACAGGAGGGTGAGATAACTCTCTATACAAAAAATGAGGTCAGAAGCCCTGGTATGAGAAAAGGCTTGTTTGGACTATCTGAGGGACAGAAGACCCATTCGTCACCAGTGAAGTAAACAAGAGGGAAGAGTGGTGGGATTGGAAGGTGAGAAAGTTAGGCAGAGACACTTCATAAGTTTGAAAGGAAACTATTTTAATGTGGGAGTGACATGATAAAATTTATTTATTTATTTATTTATTTATTTTTTTTGGTGCAGTTTTTGGCCAGGGCCGGGTTTGAACCCACCACCTTCGGTATATGGGACCGGCGCCCTATTCCTTGAGCCATAGGGGCCGCCCCCTTGAGCCATAGGGGCCGCCCCCGATAAAATTTATTTTTAATCAGCAGGTATGTGAAGAATGAAAGTTGGAAATCAGTAGTTTGGGAAAGAGATGGTAGTTTGGACCAGGCTATACATGTTTCTACCAAAGAAATAGAAAAATTAGCTGGGGGTAGTTGTGGGCGCCTTTACTTGAGAGGCTGGGATAGGAAGATCATTTGAGCCTAGGAGTTTGAGGTTGCAGTGAGCTATGAGGATCCCATTGGGCTCTAGTCTGGGCGACAAAGACCCTGGTCTCAAAAAGAAAAAAATGAGGCCAGGCTTCTCATGGTGGCTCCTGCCTGTAATCTTGGCACTCTGGGAGGCTGAGGCAGCTAAATTGCTTGAGATCAGGAATTCAAAACCATCCTGAGCAAGAGCAAGACCCTGTCTCTACTAAAAATAGAAAAATTAGCCGCATTGCGGCAGGCACCTATAATTCCAGCTACTTTGGATGCTGAGGCAAGAGGATCACTCGAGTTTATTATTTATTTATTTTGAGACAGAGGCTCACTATGTTGCTCTTGGTAGAGTGCCGTGGCATCATAGTTACAGCAACTTCTTTTTTTTTTTTTTTTTTTTTCCAAGACAGAGCCTCAAGCTGTCACCCTGGGTAGAGTGCCGTGATATGACAACTCAAAGCAACCTCCAACTCCTGGGCTCAAGCGATTCTCCTGCCTCCGCCTTCCAAATAGCTGGGACTACAGGCACTCACCACAATGCCCACTATTTTTTTTTGGTTGCAGCTGTCATTGTTGTTTGGTGGGCCGGGGTGGATTTGAACCTGCCAGCTCAGGTGTATGTGGCTGGTGCCTTAGCTGCTTGAGCCACAGGTGCCGAGCCTGCAGCAACTTCCAACTCTTTTTTCTTTTTTTTTCACCCCTGAGATGGAGTCTCACTATGTCACCCTGGGTAGGTGCCATGGTGTTACAGCTCACAGCAACCTCTAACTCTTGGGCTTAAGCGATTCTCTTGCCTCAGCCTCCCAGGTAGCTGGAACTACAGGCACCTGTCACAACACCCGGCTATTTTTTGTTGCAGCTGTCATTGTTGTTTAGCTGGCCCTAGGCCGAGTTCAAACCTGCCATCCTTGGTGTATGTGGCACAGGCACTGAGCCGATCACTCAAGTTTAAAACAAAAAAAGTTAGAGGTACTGCCAACAGGAATGAATAATTGAATGTGGAAGTGACAGATAAAGAGTAATTAAGGGGCTAGACACAGTGGCTCACACCTATAATTCTAGCACTCTGGTAGGCCAAGGCGGGTGGATTGCCTTAGTTTAGGAGTTTGAGACCAGCCTGAGTGGGAACAAGACCCCATCTCTAAAAACTAGCCAGGCGTTGTAGAAGCTGAGGCAAGAGGATTGCTTGGACCCAAGAGTTTCAGGTAGCTATGAGTTATGATGCCATGGCATTCGGGGGTGGGGGGGTAACAAAGTGAGACTATCTCAAAAAAAGAGTAATTAAGGATGATTTCTAAGTTTGCAGCTTGATTAATTGGGTGGATAATAGTACTGAGACTTGAACAATGAGGAAGGAAAAAGTTTGACAAGATGGACATCAAGAGTTTGAGACAGGTTAAGTCTCCAAGATAGCTTTTCAGTTCATTTCTAACTTTTTTTTTTTTGAGACAGAGTCTTGCTATGTCGCCTTCAGTAGAGTGCGATGGCAACATAGCTCACAGCAACCTCAAACTCCTAGGCTCAAGTGATTCTCTTGCCTCAGCCTCCCGAGTAGCTGGGACTGCAGGTGCCCATCACAACGCCTAGGTGTTTTTAGAGATGGGGTCTTGCTATTGCTCAGGCTAGTCTCTATAAACTTCTGCGCTCAAGCAGTCCGCTCATCTCAACCTCCCAAAGTGCTAGGATTACAGGCATGAGCCACCGTACCTGGCTCATTCCTAACTCTTACTGCTATATCATGATTTAAGGGAAATAAGAAATATTAGTCCGATTTTAGCGCCTGTAGCTCAAGCAGCTAGGGCACCAGCCACATACACCAGAGCTGGCAGGTTGAATCCAGCCCAGGTCCACCAAATAACAATGATAATAACTACAACTAAAAAAAAAGAAAAATAGCCGGACATTGTGGCGGGCACCTGTAGTCATCAGCTACTTGGGAGGCTAAGGCAAGAGAATCACTTAAGCCCAAGAGTTGGAGGTTGCTGTGAGCTGTGACACCATGGCACTCTACCCAGGGTGACAGCTTGAGACTCTGTCTAAAAAAAAAAGAAAGAAAGAAAGAAATATTTGCTTTCAAGTTTGCAACACACTTATATGTAATAGTATTTACTATTGAGAATAGCCCTCTGAGGTAGGCATTGTTACCTGCATTTTTTAGTTAAAAAATTGAGGCGTAGAGGGTGGCGCCTGTGGCTCAAAGGAGTAGGGTGCTGGCCCCATATGCTGGAGGTGGTGGGTTCAAACCCAGCCCCAGCCAAAAAAAAAAAAAGAGAGGTTGGGTTTGCTTTGGTCAGTGGTTGAGGTCCACCCGTAGTTTCTAAAGGAAAGATTAAAATCTTTCTTTTGCCTTACATATTCTGATTGTACTATTTGTATCAGTTAGTTGATAGATATTGAATATCTGTTCTGGGGAAATGCTGGGTATATGAGGGAGGTAAAAAGCAGAGATAGGTTAACAAGCCTATTCCTTGCTTTTTTAGAAGGTTATTTTAGTTAGGAATGTAAAATTTGCAATTTAAGGATAGTGACTGTTTTTGCCAATTCCAGTTTTATTCCTTTGTGATCATACCTTACATACCTAACTATATTTTAGCAAACAACATTAAGAACTACCTGTCGGTTTTCTTTTCTTTTTTTTTTTTTGAGACAGAGCCTCAAGCTGCCCCCTGGGTAGAGGGCTGTGGCATCACAGCTCACAGCAACCTCCAACGCCTGGGCTCAAGTGAGTCTCCTGCTTCCACCTCCCAAGTAGCTGGGACCACAGGTGCCTGCCACAACACCCAGCTGTTTTTTGGTTGCAGCTGTCGTTTGGCAGGCCCGGGCTGGATTTGAACCCGCCACCTTAGGGTGTATGTGGCTGGCACCTTAGCCACTTGAGCCACAGGCACCGAGTCCTGTTGGTTTTCAAAACACGTTGTTATCCAGAATGACAGCAAGAATAGGATGTTACTTGAGTGGGACACTGAAGAATTCTATTAGTGAAGAAAATTCAGAAGAATTTTTTTAAAGGAAACGATGCAAGGGGGTCTTTTCTCTGTTTTTCTTTATTTTTTGAGACAAAGCCTCAAGCTGTTGCCTTGTGCCGTGGCATCACTGCTCACAGCAACCTCCAACTCCTGGGCTTAAGTGATTCTCTTGCCTCAGCCTCCCAAGTAACTGGGACCACAGGCACCCACCTCAACACCCGGCTATTTTTTGGTTGTAGTTGTCATTGTTTGGCAGGCCCAGGCTGGATTTGAACCCGCCAATTTTGGTCTATGTGGCTGGCACCTTAGCCACTTGAGCTACAGGCACTGAGCCATTTCTTCTTCTTCTTCTTTTTTGGGGGGGGTGTGTGTGTGAGAGAGAGAGAGAGAGACAAGGTCTCTCTCTGTTGCCCAGGCTGCAGTGCAATAGTATGATTTGTATCTCCCTGCCATCTCAACTCAAACTCCTGGACTCAACCAATCCTTCTGCCTCAGCCTCCTGAGTAGCTAGGACTAGGAGCACACACCACAACCCTCAACTAATTTTTTCAATTTTTTCATACAGACAGAATCTTAACTAGGTTGCCCAGGCTGGTTGTGAACTCCTGGCCTCAAGCAGTCCTCCGGCCTCAGCCTCCCAAAGTTCTGGGATCACAGGGCTGAGCCACCACACCCACCCCTAGGAGTACTGCTTTCTAATATATCTGAGGATGTGGGTGCCATGGATTAAAATAGAAAAGCCATGAGTGAAAAGGGTAAGATTTGGAATTTCAAAAAAAAAAAAAAAAAATAGGCTCAGTACCTGTGGCTCAAGTGGCTAAGATGCCAGACACATATACCTAAGGTTGGCGGGTTTGGATCCAGCCCAGGCCCACCAAACAACAATGACGGCTGCAACCAAAAAATAGCTGGGCGTTGTGGCAGGCGCCTATGGTCCCAGCTACTTGGGAGGCTGAGGCAGGAGACTTGCTTGAGCCCAGGAGTTGGAGCTTGCTGTGAGTTGTGATGCCACGGCACTCTACCCCGGGGGACAGCTTGAGGCTCTGTCTCAAAAAAAAAATAAAAATAAAAATAACTGAATCTTCATAGAATTGACTAAGAAGTTGAGAATGCAAGATTCATTTTCAGAACAGGAGTCAGGGCTGGGGAAAGAGAATTGTAAGTCATCTTCATAGAACTAATAGTTAAAACAGGAGGTTTAAATCTTTTCTTTTTCTTTAGGAGGTTTAAATATTAAATTCAGCTGATTAGTAAAAGTGCAAAAATTAAAATAAAAAAAAAACAGAAAATTGAACTCTTTTTGGGGAGGAAGGGGGAGTAAAGGGAACAGAGTCTTACTCTTGAGTTGCCCGGGATAGAGTGTTGTTCACTTGAGCCTAGCTCACAGCAACCTCAAACTCCAGGGTTCAAGCAATCTTGCTTCCTCAGCCTCCCAAGTAGCTGAAAATATGGGCGCCTGCCATGATGCCCACCTAATTATTCTATTTTTAGTAGAGATGGGGTCGCACCTTGCTCGGGCTGGTCTAGAACTCCTGAGCTCAAGGGCCCACCTCAGCCTCCTAGAATGCTAGAATTACAGGGTGAGCCACATTGCTGTCTGACCTGAAGTCTTAATTTAGAGTTTAGAAAAAAGCACACAGTGCCTTCTCATCTGAACCTTAGCATAACCAAGAGAAAAACTGGCAGAGAGGGAAAAAAATCAGAAGACTATAATGGTAGGAAGCAGTGACCTGAGGTGAGTATCTTATGAGGAGAGATATTGTGACAGTTGTCTTCTGCCATTAGAGTACACCAGTCTTCTGAGGAGTTTGGCAGAAAAGGGAAGGAAAAGGATGGAGTAAGGCCTACAGGTATAGAGGAAAAGAACATTGTTTATTTAATAAATATTTATTGAGTACATGATTTATGCACAGTACTGGGCGCTGGCTATTCTGAATGAACAGATATTGTCTCCGCCCTTAAGGAACTCACAGTTCAGAACCTGAGTTTTCCCAAGTGAATGATTATAAGCAAGCCACTTTGTCATTTGTATCCTGTGTATCCATCATAATTATAGATGAAGTTGTAGTTACATATTTCCACCGGGTCCTTATTAAGTTACTGATAAATTTATATTCTTTGAGAAAAGTCAGCCATGCAGTATTTATGTCGATAATGCCTCACAGGTATATAATACTTTATACCAGAGGTGTCCAACTTGCAGCCCATAGACTGCATGCTTTGCAAGAACGTTTTTGTTTGGGCGGCACCTGTGGCTCAGTGGGTAGGGTGCTGGCCCATATACCAAGGGTGGTGGGTTTGAACCTGGCCCCGGCCAAACTGCAACAAAAAATAGCTGGGTTTTATGGCAGACACCTATAATCCTAGCTACTCAGGAGGCTGAGGCAAGAGAATCGACTAAGCCCAGGAGTCGGAGGTTGCTGTGAGCTAGGACGCCACAGCACTCTACCGGGGGCAATAAAATGAGACTCTGTCTCTAAAAAAAAAGAAGAAGAAAAGAAAACTTACTTTTCTAATGTGTGGCAGAGCTAGGTTCACATCCTTCCCTGGCCAGCTAAAAACAGCAGTGGCAACCGCAACAAAAAATAGCCGGGTATTGTGGTGGACGCCTATAGTCCTAGCTACTCAGGAGGCCGAGGCAAGAGACTCACTAAAGCCCAAGAGTTGGAGGTTGCTGTGAGCTGTGACGCCACAGCACTCTACCAAGGGTGACAGAATGAGACTGTCTCAAAAAAAAAAAAAAGAATCTAATATGTGGCAGAGGGTAAACAAGGGACTGGATATGGTGGCTCATGCCTGTAATCCTAGCACTCTGCCAGTCCAAGGTAGGTAGATCCCTTGAGGTCAAGAGTTTGAGACCAGCCTGAGCTAGAGTGAGACCCTGTCTCTACTAAAAATAGAAAAATTAGTTGGGTGTCAATGGCGGGCGCCTGTAATCCCAGCTACTTGGGAAGCTGAGGCAGGAGAATATCCTGAACCCCGAGGAGTTTGAGGTTGCTGTGAACTAGGACACCATAGCAGCACTCTAGCCTGGGGCAACAGAATGAGACTATCTCAAAAAAAAAAAAAAAAAAAAAAGGTAGGATACTTGTGAACCTTGAAAAAATATGAAGTGTACTTTTAGCTATTATTCCATTCCACAGATAAGAAACTGAGGTATCAGGGTGGCATCTGTGGCTTAGTGAGTAGGGTACCGGCCCCAGATACTGAGGGTGGTAGGTTTGAACCCGGCCACAAACAAAACTGCAACAAAAAAATAGCTAGGCATTGTGGTGTGTGCCTATAGTCCCAGCTACTCCAGTGGCTGAGGCAAGAGAATCACCTAAGCCCAAGAGCTGGAGGTTGGGGGCAGCACCTGTGGCTCAAGGAGTAGGGTACCAGCCCTATATACCAGAGGTAGCAGGTTCAAACCTGGCCCCAGCCAAAAACTGCAAAGAAAAAAAAAAGAGCTGGAGGTTGCTGTCAGTTGCGACAATACAGCACTCTACTGAGGGCGACAAAGTGAGACACTATTCCCCCCAAAATGAAAAAAAAAAACTGAGGCATCAAGGACAGCAGGATTAGAATTCTAGTCACTCAACTTCTTTATTTTTTGAGACAGGGTCTCAAACTATCACCCTGGCTTAAGTACTGTGGTGTCACAGCTCACCACAACCTCAAATTCTTGGGCTTAAGCAATTCTTTTTTTTTTTTGAGACAGAGCCCCTGGGTAGAGTACCATGGCATCACAGCTCATAGCAACCTCCAACTCCTGGGCTCAAGCGAGTCTCCTGCCTTCGCCTCCCAAGTAGCTGGGACCACAGGCGCCCACCACAAGGCCTGGCCATTTTTTGGTTGCAGCCATTATTGTTGTTTGGCGGGCCCGGGCTGGGGATTCAAACCTGCCATCTTAGGTGTACGTGGCTGGCGCCTTAGCCGATTGAGCCACAGGCGCCAAGCCAGGGCTTAAGCAATTCTCTTGCCTCAGCCTCCTGAGTAGCTGGGACTACAGGCATCTGCCACATGCCTGGCTATTTTTTTTGTTGTTGCAGTTGTCATTGTTGTTTTTTAGTTGGCTGCAGCCGGGTTTGAACCTGCCAGCTTTGGTGTATATGGCTGGCACTCTACTCACTGAGCTACAGGTGCTGCCTATCTTCATTATTTTTTTCTTTTTCTTTTTAGTAGCGACAGGGTCTCTGCTCAGGCTGGTCTCCAACTCCTGAGCATAGGCATTCCACCCACCTAGGCCTCCCAGGGTGTTAGGATTATGGGCATGAGCTAACATGGCTGGCCTGGTTGCCCAATTTCTAATCAAACATTTTTTCTTTCTAGGCAAAGCATTATACTCAGAACCATGAGGAAGAACAAAGGTGTTGGTAACAAAAATGGTAGCTAGAAAAATCTCCTGGCTCTTTTTCTTTGTAAAGGTGATTAGTGTTTCTTGCTAGTTAAAAACAAAAAAAGAGGGGGGTTCTCAAAGCACTGGGGTCACATTTGGTCCTTCACATGGTTATAGCTAAGCTGTGAGGTACTGTTATCCTGGTTGCATCAGAGAATATTATTTATGGAAAGCATGTAGAACAGTGTTTAGCATGGGATAAACATTATGTAAATTATTATTCTGGTTAATCCAAACAGAGTGGAATGTTTCCTTCATTGGGCTAGATCAATTTCTGTTTCTTATTTGGATTTTTCTACTTTTTTTTTTCCTTCCCATTCTCACCTATCATACTATTATATTTTTAATGTTTAGTTTTTTTTTTCTCTTGCTCTGCTTTTTTTCTATTTAGACAGAGTCTCACTATGTCACCCTCGGTAGAGTGATGTAGCATCACAGCTCACAGCAACCTCCAACCCTTGGACTTAAATGATTCCCTTGCCTCAGGCTCCCAAGTAGCTGGGACTACAGGCGCCCACCACAATGCCCAGCTGATTTTTTTTTTTTTTTTTTAAGAGACAGAGTCTCACTTTGTCACCTTCAGTGCAGTGGCGTCACAGCTCACAGCAACCTTCAGCTCTTGGGTTTAGGTGATTCTTTTTTTTTTTTTTTTTTTTTTTTGAGACAGAGCCTCAAGCTGTTCCCCTGGGTAGAGTGCTATGGCATCACAGCTCACAGCAACCTCCAACTCCTGGGCTCAAGCGAGTCTTCTGCCTCAGCCTCCCAAGTAGCTGGGACAACAGGTGCCCCGCCACAATGCCTGGCTATTTTTTGGTTGCAGCTGTCATTGCTGTTTGGTGGGCTGGATTCGAACCCGTCACCTTAGGTGTATGTGGTTGGCGCATTAGCCACTTGAGCCACAGGTGCCAAGCCTAGGTGATACTCTTGCCTCAGCCTCTCGAGTAGCTGGGACTATAGGTGCCTGCCATAATGCCCAGCTATTTTTTTTGTTGCAGTTTTGGCCAGGCTGGGTTTGAACCCCCCACCCTCGGTATATGGGGCCTGCACCCTACTCACTAAGCCACACACCCGCTGATTTTTTGTTGCAGTTGTCTTTGTTGTTTAGCTGGCCTGGGCTTGGTTTGAACCTACCAGCCTGGGTGTATATAGCCAGTACCCTACCCACTGAGCTACAGGCACCACCCTGCTCTGCTTCTTTACATTGAAAAATTTTAAATCCTCAAGAGATTCCTTATTTAGGTTAAAATATAGTCCTTAACTTTCCTTCTTTGTCAATGACAAAAATAAATCTAAAAATCTCTACTTTTAGGGCTAATCTTTTATTTTTATTCTGTGTTCTCTAGGTAGCACAGAACTGACAGGCAGCACCAATCTGATCACACACTACAATCTAGAACAAGCCTATAATAAATTCTGTGGGAAGAAAGTGAAGGAGAAACTAAGTAACTTCCTGCCTGATCTGCCAGGGATGATTGATCTGCCTGGTTCCCATGATAACAGCAGCCTCCGCTCCCTTATTGAGAAGCCCCCTATTCTTGGTGGCTCTTTTAATCCTATCACAGGGACCATGCTGGCTGGCTTCCGCCTCCATACTGGACCGGTGAGTCCCCTCTTGGGGAGGAAGAAGGCAAGTGGGGAGGCCTAAAAGGCATGGAGGTGGGTTTTCTGTCCAAGTTTGTTACTTGTAACTGAGCAGGAAAGATGATGTAAACAGCGCATTCCCTCCTTTTATTCACCTGGATCTTTTTTGGTTCCTTCAGTTGCCAGAGCAATGTCGTCTGATGCATATTCAGCCTCCCAAGAAGAAGAATAAGCAGAAGTACAAACAGAGCCGTACTCAAGATCCTGTCCCCCCAGGTAAGAAGTGATTCTCTTCAAAGTAAAAAAATCTGACCTTCAGATTCTGATTTGATCTTCTATACTTAAACCCAGTTAAGTTCCTTATAGAGCCCTAGACTCCCACATTCCAGTGTAGTGTGCAATCTCTTGGGAAAGTAGGGTCTTGGGACAGGAGTAGCACTTTGTTACTTTGTTATCCTTTCTGGCCATTTGAAAAAAGCAATTGCTCCTGACTTGAGGTGTTCCTGTAGTCTTCAAAGTTGGTATCAGTAGAGGTTTTGAACTCTACAGGTGATAGGCAACTAATGTCTCCTACAGAAACACCATCTGATTCAGATCACAAGAAGAAGAAAAAGAAAAAAGAAGAGGATCCTGAACGGAAAAGGAAGAAGAAAGAGAAGAAGAAAAAGAAGGTAGAGTACAGGCCTGTTGCCACAGCCCAGTGAATCTCCCTACATCTTACCTTACCCCTGTCCTACATAGGGTCTTTTGCCTCAAGATAGACCCAAGACTAAAAATCTAACACAGGTTGCAGGTTTTTCCTCTACTGCCCAGTCAAGGCCAAGGACAGTTCCTAGTTGTTCTCACTCCTTCTTTGTCTTCCCCAGAACCGACATAGTCCAGATCATCCAGGTATGGGCAGCTCCCAGGCCAGCAGCAGTAGCAGCCTACGCTAACAAGACCATTGGACTTTTCACCAGGATGGCTTTTCCTGCTGTACTGTACCTGCTGACAAAAAAAAAAGCTGCCTTCCAGGGTCTTGGACACTGCCTTGGGAGCATCCTGCAGTTGGGATAGAGATCAGCTCCTGTTATGTGCTCTACTGCGATTAATACATTGAGAGAAAAGGGCCACACTTTTGTAAGGTTCGGCCTTTCTCATGGACTTCTCTTCCACCCTCCCCCCCCCCCAGAAGCTTTCTTTTCCTCTTTTTTGTGCATTTGTCTGATTTAGGACTTGATCATTGTTTTTCTTTTAAAAAAGTTGCTTTTATCAAACTGGCTGGAGTGTTGCTGCCTATTAAGAGGTAAGTGCCTTTCTGACAGGGTTTAAGACAAGGCATTGCTAAGATCTAAGAGGATTTGGCTCTATTATCTCATTAGCAGGGAGAGAAACAAAAAATGAAATTGGAGAACATGGTCCAAAAGTGAGGCAGAATTTACTAATACTTCACATTCAGACACAAATACTCTGCCCATAATGTTGAGAAAAAAGCACCTGGATAGTCTTCAGGCTCCCCATGAAGCGCTGAGTCAGTTATGATTCAACTGTGTCTTCTAGGTCAATTCTGTATTAAAACAGCCAACTGAAAAAGCACCATGGGTTACCAAGTGTTTTTCAACAAGATTGCTTCTTAGGTCAGAAGCCCATGATCTTTTAAAATGAACCTCTGGTAAGCAAAAGTAAATGTTGCTTCTCTTGTCTTTTGAAGAACTTTTGTCCAGCTTTATTCTTTAGTTAAGACAATGAAATTATTTGACTGATCTGAAGACATTTCCAAGCTTCTAATACAGTAACATACCCAGGTGCAGTGGCTTATACCCTATACTCCTAGCACTTTGGGAGGCCAAGCTGGGTGGGTTGCTTGACGCCAGCTTGAGCAACATAGCAAGACCCCTGTCACTACTAAAAATTAAAAAGTTAGCTGGGTGTGGAGGGGTATACCTGCAGTGCCAGCTACTCGGAAGGCTAAGGCAAGAGCATCACTTGAGCCCAGGAGCTTGAGGTTACAGTGAGCTATGAAGTTGCCACTGTACTCTAGCCAGGACAATAAAGAGGGACCTTGCCTCAAACAAAGTAAGACAGCAACAAAAAAACCTTAACTATCAAACTGTAAAATAAGTCCCCTTTACCTTTTGCAACTGGCTGGGTAAGTGAAAACATACATCAGAAAACCTGAACTAGAAGCCGTACCTGTGGCTCAGTAAGTAGGGTGCCAGCCCCATATACGGAGGGTGGCAGGTTCGAACTCTGCCCCACCAAACTGCAACAAAAAAATTGCTGGGCGTTGTGGCGGGCACCTGTAGCCCCAGCTACTCAAGAGGCTGAGGCAAGAAAATTGCCTAAGCCCAGGAGCTGGAGGTTGCTGTGAGCTGTGACACCATGGCCCTGTCTACCAAAGGGCAACAAAGTGAGACTCTTGTTTCTAAAAAAAAAAAAAAAAAAAGATAGAAAACCTGAATTAATGTAATCTGACTTTAAATTTAACATAAAACAGTTAAAATCTGTTGCTTTGAGCCAAAGTTGTTCCTAGATAAGTGGGTGTAGAATTACTTGTTCAACTCATTCTAATCTAGGATTTCAGAACAAGAGTTTATATATTTAAGTTTATGGACAGTGAAAATAAAGATTTCTGGTAACTTTCTTGAGATTTAATGTAGAAAATTAGGCCACAGCCTTTTTCTTTTGTCAATTAGATACCTAACTGAATTGCTGCCAGTAGCCAGTCAATGTGCTTTATCTCATATCTTAATTCAACATGCTTTTATCACCTTTGGTGATTTCCAAATGAGCTTTACTTCCCAGACTCAAAGTTCTCTATTAAGGAGCAACTGTGCCACCACAAGTCCAGAGTTTGCTAAGCTTTGAAAAGACAAAAAGTGTTGGTGGTTTCAAGACTTTTTTGAGGAATTTTAAAAATCACCCCAATAAACCAGGACCTGTTTTAAGTGCTTAATTTTACTATAGTCCTGGCCTGAAGATGGGCTGAGACCAGAGAAACTTGAGGGTCTCACTGTGATGACTTCCCACCAAAGATAATTTACCCTGCCTTAACCAGACAAAATAACACAAGTCGGGGGAGCTGGTTAGATCAGGATTTGTTTTATTCCTTATTGGTTTAAAATGGCTAATCAGAATAAAAAATAAAAGGGCCTCTTTGTAGAGGCTGGGGTCTCCCCTATTTTGAGGTTAGAACCCAGGTATCCCCCTCTACCCAGCACCATACTGAGGTGGACTGAGAGGTAACCCCCAAGGGACAATCGGAGGGGCCTAGGCCTGCCACTCCTTCTCTCTATCCCCAGTTTTTGGCATGTGATGAAAAATATTGCTTTTTTGGATTCTTCTCTCTTGGCCTTGGATTTTAAAATCATGTTAACTGTAAGCCAGGGGAGGCTTTGAGGGGCTAGTTGAAGAAGCCTGCCCTAATCCCTCTCCCCTTAAGAAGGGGTATCATCCAATATTGTTTTTTGAACTAGGCCAAGCCCTTTTGATCTTCCCCTACCCCACCACCAGTGTCCTGGAGATAAAACCGCTTTCCTGGGGAAACTAAGTGCCAATGAGCCTAGGAAACTAACTCTTCTCTCCAAGTCTTTCCCTCTTCTGACCAAGACCCCAGGCTTCTTTCCTGATCACTTAGCACCAACAGACGGTGCCATTTCCTTAGTTGATAACTGGGACAAGAGAGGGAATCGTAGAGAAAAGGAAGACTTCAATGCCTCCCCTCTTTTCCTGCTGGTCTAAGGAATGGGAAGACCCCCCCCTTTCTTATACATATCCCTCCCTCATTTTCCCATCCCAGGATAGATATATAATTTCTTTGATATTTATAATATATATATATATATGTACACACACACCTGGTAACGCAGAAGAGGAAAAAAATAGAATCCGTAACAATAATAAAAAAAATTATTTCTGGTTTAAAAATGATCTGATTCCCTCCAGGGCGAGCAATTGCACAAATGTCCACTGAGTCTGGTCCAGGGATTAAGGAAGGGAAGGTCTTAAAAGGTAAAGGAGGGGTTGCTACCCCAGTCTCAGGGCCCCAACTCTCCAACTCCCCAACCCCCACTGCATTTTAGAAAACACTCCTCATCCTCTTGGGATAGGTGGTCTAAAAAATGTCCATGCAGGGGAGGAAAGCCCCTTGAGGGAAGGAAGGTGGCCACCTGGGGCCCTTTGGTGTAGGCGCAGAGGCGTGGGGCAGGGAGGCGCCGAAGGTTCACACCGAAATCTCATAGGTGGTACCACCAACCCCTGACACCTTCTTGACTCCTCCCCTTGTGGGGCTACTGAGAGGTGGCTGGCCTGGGCCAGGGGAGGCTGAGCCTATACTCTTAGGCTGCCCGTTGGATTTGCTGTAGGCGGTCTTGAGCTGTACTTCATCTCTGGGAAGGAAAGAAGAGACAGGTGTCAGGAAGTAAGACACAATCACAAAAAAGGTGGCTTGGCACCTGTGGCTCAAGTGGCTAAGGTGCCAGCCACATACACCTAAAGGTGGCAGGTTTGAATGCAGCCTGGGCCTGCTGCCAAACAACAATGACGGCTGCAAACAAAAAATAGCCATGCGTTGTGGCAGGCGCCTGTGGTCCCAGCTACTTAGGAGGCAGAGGCAGGAGACTCGCTTGAGTCCAGGAATTGGAGGTTGCTGTGAGCTGTGATGATATAGCACTCTACCCAGGGTAATAGCTTGAGACTGTCTCAAAAAAAAAAAAAAAATCACAAAAAGGGGAAAAAGTTTAAAAGATTAAGAGGCCTGGCTCGGCGCCTGTGGCTCAATTGACTAAAGCGCCAGCCACGTACACCTAAGGTGGCGGGTTCGTATCCCCAGGCCAGGCCCGCCAAACAACAATGACGGCTGCAACCAAAAAATGGCCGGGCGTTGTGGCGGGCGCCTGTGGTCCCAGCTACTTGGGAGGCAGAGGCAGGAGACTCGCTTGAGTCCAGGAGTTGGAGGTTGCTATGAGCTGTGATGCCATAGCACTCTACCCAGGGGGATAGCTTGAGGCTCTGTCTCAAAAAAAAAAAAAAGAAAAGAAAAAAATTCCTGGCCTAACCTGCTATTAGAGGTGAGATAGTCTGCCCTTATGTTGGCCAGGATTGGCTCAGAAACTGAGACTTTGGTTCAATGGTACAGCACAAATAATAGTTATAACTTATGAGTAATTACTATGTGCCAGGTTTTCACATACCTCCTACACAACCCTTGGAGGTGGGAACTTTCCTTTCCCCTGCCCCCAAAAAAAGTTCTTTCAGAAAAGGAAATTGAGTTCCAGAGAGGTTAAGCAACTTGTCCAAAACTATACAGTTCATAAGTGATAGGGCCAAGAGTTGGAAAAATTCTAAAGTTTGCCAGCTGATGAAAAGAAGAGGTTTTAATTGTTGGCAACGTAAAGAAATTTCTAGAAAGGAATTTTCTAATATTATAACAAACAGATCCCTTACTAGTACAATACACCTCCTAACATCTCCATTTGGGCTCCAGTCTCAAACCTTTGATATTTCTACCAGAAACCCGTATAACAGAAGGCAGCCCTGTGGAGTATTTTCCACAGGAAACATCTGCCCAAATATTTCGAAGGCTATAAAGTGTCCCAAGAGGGAGGAGGAAAAGCTGAGGCCAATCACAAGCATGGTGGTAAGTCCAGGTACCAGGTGGACTAAAACAGAGAGAAAACGCAGGCTTCCTGCCTTCCGCTCCCTCTGGAAGCATGCTCTGCTAAAATAAACTCTTTCCAGGACTGGGCTTCCCAGGTTAGTGATCTGGTTTTCTTCTAATAGGAAGTGAGCTGTCTCTCAATCAGGAGGTGCAGGGAGGGGGAGATTATTGCCAATTAGAAGAAATAAATGGGAAGTTTCAGACATTCCATGTCTTTGCAAGTAAGAGATCTCTACTTTGTTCTCAGAGTTGATTACAGCCCAGCCACAGGATAGACGTTCTTTCCTTGAGTGTGTACAAGAGAATCAATTTTAAAAGATTTTTAAATCCTTTCTTTGTTTAAAGAAACTGACATAATAGAAAGAAAAGACTGAGTCTCTGCCAAGAAAAGGCTTTCTGAACCTTCTTTGGCTTGGATCAACAGCACTTTAAGGTCTTTCAATAAACCGAGTCGCGGGCCTCGAATAGAAAATTGCTACCAGGAAACAAGACTTTTTTTTTTTTTTAATGGGATGTCTTTCAGTTGAAATAGAGTCTGTAATTGCCCTGAATATATTGTTCAGAGTCATTATGTTTCATATTTCAACTTCGCATGTGGTTAATGAGGACTGTCCCCCATGTGCAAGGCACTGAGGAGTCAGGAGTAGGAATTCATCCTGATCCCTGTTCTCCAAGGGTTTCCAGTCTGGGAAGAAAACATTGATACTCACAGATGGTACAAGAGAGTGAATGAAAGGATGGAGAAAGTGGGAAGGTCTTAGGGAGACAGAGCACACAATTCCAGTTCTAAGTCAGAATTTGGGCTCTCTGAGTGGGAAGAGAAGTTCCTTAGTCTTCTCCCAGACTGATGAGGGGAAAACTTTCCTCATCTGGAGATAGAGGGATATTGTCGTTTCCTTATACATCTTCTCCTTCATCTTCTCTTCGGCCACCCATGTATCCACTGCTATACCACTCATCTATCCATTCATTCAACCAGCAATATGCCAGGTTGTGCTAGGCAATATTTACAGCAGAACCTCCATAGTTGACCACTTCCTTACATTGACCATCTCCTTAAGTTGACCTAATTTTCATAGACTGGACATGCACCATATATACATACCAGTACAGTAGGCCTAGTTCTTTACATTGACCACTTCTGCATGTTGACCAGTTTGTTACAATCTCTTGGGTGGTCAACTTATAGAGATGCCACTGTATTTTCTAACTCAACCCTTAAAGCAACCTTGTGAGTTTAGAACCATTATTCTACTTGACCACTGGGAAACCAAAGGCCAGGGAGGATAAATAACTTCCTTAAGGTCACACGGCTAGTCTTTGGTCAACTGAGATTTGCGCTTTGTTTGTCTCTGAAAGCCTGTATACTCTACGCTACACTGAAAAGTCAAGGATTTCTTAGAGATGAATTAGAATTGTTGCCTTTGAACAACTTGTTGTTCAGTGGAAAAGAAAGACACTTGAATAATTTTTTCATTTATTCAGTCATTTGACAATATTGACTAACTACCCACTATTCAACAGTTGATTTGCAAAGCAAAATCAGATATAATTCCCTGCTTTCAAGGAACATATGGTCTTTAAGAGGTAGACAAACACAAACAAAATATCACCCTGACAATATAATGTAATAAATTATCTAAGAAATGACATTGTAGGCCATAGTTCATGCCTGTAATCCTAGCAACTCTGAAAGGCTGAGGTGGTGGATTGCTTGAAGTCAGAATGGTCTCAGGAATTCAAGACCAGAGTGAGAGTGAGCCCTCATCTCTACTAAAAATAGGAAAATTAGCAGGATGTCGAGGCATATGCTTTGTAGTCCTAGTTCCTCGGGAGGCCGAGGCAGGAGGTTTGCGAGAGCCCAGAAGTGTGACGTTGCAGTGAGCTATGATAATGCCGCTGCACTCCATCTTGGGTGACAGTAACTATCCCTCTCCCACAAAAAAAGAAAGGAAAAAAAAAAAACATTCTAGGGCTGGGCCCAGCAGCTGGTACCTATAGCCTCAGCTACTCAGTAGGCTATAGGTTCCTCAGCCTGGGAAACATAGTGAGACCTCATCTCTTTAAAAAAAAAAATCTAATTTCAAAAGAAAAAAAGAGAAGACATCGTAAGCCTTCTGGGAATAAGAGAGGATGGAAGTCTCCCTGAGACAATGGGGTATGGCGCCACAAAGGAAAAGCAGTTATGTTTGAATGGACACTTAGAGAATGTGTAAGAATTTGCCATGAGAAGTTTCTAGTTGTCCAAATGTACATGCTGTCTTGCCTCTGAGCCTTTACACATGTTATTTCTCTACCTAGACCAGTTCCCTTTTATCCTTTCCTAACCTGGCTAAAACCACATTTTTTTTTCTGGTATCAGTTTAAGTGACACTTTGTCCTGGAGACCTGCATTTACTTGCCCTTTCTCCATGCCACATGCAGATTTACTGGTCTGGTTTCCCAGAGAACTGTGTGTGCATGCAAAAACTGGAGGGGGAAAAAAGTTTTTGTTCACTGTATGAGAGGCAGTGAGTTCAGTGTGGTTGAAGCATAGGGTACATGGCTTACAAGAAATATTTATGGGATGAATGAATGAATGAACAAATACCCGAAAGCACTATAACTGCACCTAGGAAAGTAGGCTTCAACCAGATCATGAAGCCTCTCCTGACCCACACCACTAGACATTTGTTTTCAATATTAGAGATAAGGTCTTGATTGGTTACCTTGGCTGGAGTGCAATGGTGCAATATGAGCTCACTGTAAGCTTGAACTCCTGGGTTCAACGGATCCTTCTACCTCAGCTTCCCAAGTAGCTGGGGCTATAGGTGCACACCACCACACCAGGCTTTTTTTTTTTTTTAAGAGATGAGGGTCTTACTACAGTGCCCAGGCTGGTCTCAAACTCCTCACTTCAAGCAACCCTCCTGCCTTGGCCTCTCAAATTGCTGGAATTTTAGTGTGAGCCATCAGGTCTGGCCACCACTGACCATTTGAAATGCCTCCATCATATTCCCCTTGCCTCTACCTGGTTGCCTCTTTCTGATTACTCAAAATATCCCCTTGTCTTGGAATCCTTTCCTGACAGCCCTCCTTTGTTCCTGCAGTCTTGGTCAAGTGCTTACTGCTCTGTTGTGCCTTTGTGGGATAAGTAAGGTCAGACAGAGAGGCTCTGGGGTTGAAATGCTCTTGCACCAGATCAAGGCCTACCAGTCCAAACCCCAGATCTTAAATTTTAGATCTCAAATTGGAGGGAACCTTCAAATTCATCTCTTCTCCCATGGTGGGTAGGGAGACTGGTGTCCTAGCCTGTAGGCTCTTGTTTTTTGTTGGAGCACTTACTCCACAGAAAGCTTTGACAGAGAGAACAGCAACAGACCCACAATAGACTCCAGCCTGGAATTCTCCACCAATGGGCACCCCAAATTCAACTTTTCCAAATCAAAATACTGGAAAGAGCTTGGGTTTGGGAATCAGACAAACCTGGGTTTAATTCTATATTTTACTTGTTATATGGATCTTGGGCGAGTTATTTCTACTCTCTGAACCTCAGTTTCTTGACTGAGAGCCAGGAGGTTTTGGAAAGGGGAGTGCAGTGATCTGATGTCTGTTTTAGAACAATCCCTCCTGCAGCTGTTGGGGGGATGGGCTGGAGGGGAGAAACCAGAGGCAGTTCAGAGGCTGCTGAATAGAAGTGTTTCCAATTACCATCAGGCTAGCCTCAGCAGCACACTCTTCACTGTGACCCCAGAGCCAACCTCATGCTGTTGCCTAGCAACTCACCTGCATCACCCAGGGATCTGAAGCTGGGGCCCCACCAAGGATAGGGAAATGACCAGTTTAATTACAAAGGCTCAGGGGAATCATACAGCAGTTCATTCCTCAAATACTCACTGGGCTCCCACCAAGTGCCAGGCGCACTTAGGTACTGGAGATTTAGAGATGAATAAAACCCTATCCCGTTCCTCAAAGAATTCACACTGTTATCAGGACGGGTGTATTTCTTCATTCATTCAAGAAATATTACGTTTATCCAGTGCCCATCAAAAGTAGAATGGATAAACAAGTCATAGCATATTCACGAAATTTAATAGTGTACACACAGCACTAGAACGAACAATCTGTAATTACACACACACATATGGAATAGCGAAGCGTGGAACATATGAGGAGTGAAATAAGCCAAGCAGAAAAAAGTACGTTCTGTGTGATTCCATTTAGATAAAGCACAAAAACAGGCAAAACTAATCTAAGCTGTCAGAAATCAGCGGGGTTTGGGAGGTAGTGGCTGGAAGTGGCATGAGGCAGACTTCCAAAGTCTAAAGGATTCTGTTTATGGACCTGGGTGCAGGTTACATGGTGTGCTCAGTTTGCAAATGTTTACCAAAGCTGTATGCTTATGATATCTTAACTTTGCTGTATGCATATTACATGTTAACAAAAAGTTTTTAAAAATAAGTACCGTATTCCAGGTACGGTGTATTAGGCAAAAAGACATGGAAAGAGAAATTTGCCACACAGTGCGATAAATACACAGGGGTCTGGGGCACAAGAGAGAATTCCCCATCAATCAGCTGCACCCCATCTGTGGCAAGGGGCCTGAGCAAGGCTTCCCAGAGGAGGGACTTTCTAATCAAGTGGGGGTCTACCATGCAGAAGAGAGGAAACAGAGCCTTCGAGCATCAGAAATAGGGAGGAGAGGCAGGAGATGAGGCTGGGTGGTTTGGGATTCAAACTGTGGAGGGTCTGGAATAAAAATAATAACAACTAAATGTCTGTTTGTAGTGTGACTGCCAATTTAAAGTATTTAGCTATTTTAATTTATTTAACCCACCAAGCACATAGTGAAGCAAGTACTATTGTTATTCTTGTTTTACAGGTTAGGAAATAGAGGCACAGGGGAGTTAACTGGCTTAAAATTCTACAGAAAGTGGAAGAACTTAGTGACTTACCTAGGCAGCTAGTTCCAATGTTTTACCACTGCTCCACACTGGATAGGTTTTTTGGTCACAACCAAATCACTGAAGAGTACTTAAGTAAAGAAATAATACGGGTTTGGCGCCCGGAGCATGGTGGTTATGGCGCTAGGCACGTACACCAAGGCTGGCGGGTTTGAAGCTGGCCCAGGCCAGCTAAACAACAATGACAACTGCAATAAAACAAAAAAATAGCCAGGTGTTGTGGGAGGTGCCTGTAGTCCCAGCTACTTGGAAGGCTGAGATAAGAGAATTGCTTAAGCCCAAGAATTTGAGGTTGCTGTGAGCTGTGATGCCACAACACCCTACCGAGGGCAAAATAGTGAGACTCTGTCTTAAAACAAAAAAAAAAAAAGGAGGCTCGGTGCCTGCGGCTCAATCAGCTAAGGCACCAGCCACGTACACCTAAGGTGGCGGGTTTGAATCCCCAGCCTGGGCCCGCCAAACAACAATGATGGCTGCAACCAAAAAATGGCCAGGCATTGTGGCGGGCGCCTGTGATCCCAGCTACTTGGGAGGCGGAGGCAGGAGACTCGCTTGAGCCCAGGAGTTGGAGGTTGCTATGAGCTGTGATGCCATGGCACTCTACCCAGGGGGATAGCTTGAGGCCCCATCTCAAAAAAAAAAAATGAATGCTTGGCTCGGTGCCTGTGTCTCAAGTGGCTAAGGCGCCAGCCATATCCACCTAAGGTGTCAGATTTGAATCCAGCCCTGGCCCACCAAATAACAATGACGACTGCAACCAAAAAATAGCCAGGCGTTCTGGTGGTGCTTGTGGTCCCAGCTACTTGGGAGGATGAGGCAGGAGACTCGCTTGAGCCTAGGAGTTGGAGGTTGCTGTGAGCTATGATGCCACAACACTCTACCCAGGGGGGCGGCTTGAGTCTCTGTCTCTCTGTCTCAAAAAAAAAAAAAAAAAAAAAGAATGCTTAACACCAAATTTAAAATGATTCTTAATTAAAAGTTATTAATAGAATTCTTTTTTTTAAATTAAGTTATGTATATATAGCTCATGAATACATTTATGCCTTTCCTGGAATTCAGTGTGTTGATTATTTGTACAAATTGGAGTGCTTACATCCTACTAATTAACATAGCTTTCACTTCATTTACTCTATCACAGTGTTAAGACATTTGTGTTCAATACTTGATAGATTTGCAATATATTCCCAAAAGTTATTAATAAAATTCTCCTAAGAACTTTCTAAGCCATTGAAGTGCCTTTCCAGAGCTGCTTCAGGTCACTTACTTAATAAGATCTGAGTGGGGCTTGAGTGGAGTACATGTAGGGAAGGACAAACCTCCCCTCTGCATGGTACAGGCAAAGCATGGGTCACGGGTCACTGCCACTTTGTGTGAAGTTATGAACTCTTGGGAAGGTGCCCTGGCACCTCCACTGCAGCCTCACTAATGAGTCTTCCTATGGGATATACCATTGTGTCCACTTAAAGTGCTTCATGCAGACCCTTCAGAGCTGAGCTCAGAATTCTCTCTGCCCTTTAAGATTTTTTTTTTTAATTTAGAGTTGAGGTCTCACTATGTTGCCCGGTTGGTCTCAAACTGCTGGGCTCAGGCAATCTTCCCCTGTCAGCTTCCCAAAGTGCCAGGATAACAGACAAGAGCTAAATCTGCCCTTTATGATTCTTTATGATTAATTACATTCTCTAAGACACACCTGTGAAAAATAAGTCAAGGGTTAGGGAAACAAAAAACTGGGAAACTGGTGGCACCCATAGCTCAGTCAGTAGGGTACCAGCCAGCCACATACACTGAGGCTGGCGGGTTTGAACCTGGCTCAGGCCAGTGAAAAAAACAATGACAACTGCAACAAAACAATAGCTGGGCATTGTGGCAGGTGCCTATAGTCCCAGCTACTTGAGAGGCTGAGGCAAGAGAATCATGTAAACCCAAGAGTTTGAGGTTGCTATGAGCTGCAACACCACAGCAGTCTACCAAGGGCCTCATAATGAGACTCTGTCTCAAAAAAAAAAAAAAAAAAATGGGGGGGAGGGGAGATCAAGGTTGAAATTCATGGTGGATTCCATTTACAGATACTATTTTTTTTTTTTTTTTGAGACAGAGCCTCAAGCTATCCCCCTGCGTAGAGTGCTATGGCATCACAGCTCATAGCAACCTCCAACTCCTGGGCTCAAGCGAGTCTCCTGCCTCTGCCTCCCAAGTAGCTGGGACCACAGGCGCCTGCCACAATGCCCGGCTATTTTTTGGTTACAGCAATCATTGTTGTTTTTGGTGGGTCCGGGCTAGATTCGAACCCGCCACCTTAGGTGTATGTGGCTGGTGCCTTAGCCACTTGAGCCACAGGCACCGAGCCAGTTTATATTTTTCTTTTTTTTCTTTTTTTTTGAGACAGAGCCTCAAGCTATCCCCCTGGGTAGAGTGCCATGGCATCACAGCTCACAGCAACCTCCAATTCCTGGGCTCAAGCGAGTCTCCTGCCTCAGCCTCCCAAGTAGCTGGGACCATAGGCGCCCACCACAAC
>CAUYQV010043285.1:0-37534 GCA_963574575.1 Galagoides demidoff | reverse complement strand
TTTTTTTTTTTTTGAGACAGAGCCTCAAGCTATCCCCCTGGGTAGAGTGCTATGGCATCACAGCTCACAGCAACCTCCAACTTCTGGGCTCAAGCGAGTCTCCTGCCTCCGCCTCCCAAGTAGCTGGGACCACAGGCGCCCGCCACAACGCCCGGCCATTTTTTGGTTGCAGCCATCATTGTTGTTTAGCGGGCCCGGGCTGGGGATTCGAACGTGGCTGGCACCTTAGCCGATTGAGCCATAGGCGCTGAACCCAAATAAAAGTTTTCCTTGAAGTTTTCCTCCACCATTTCATATATTTACTAGGCTTTAATGGAAATGGGCACAGGCTCAGCTGTAGGAACAAAAGAACCTAAAAAAACAGTGGCTCAAAAACGACAGGAGTCTATTTCTCTTATTTCCTCTATAATAGTCCAGAGCATCACTATCCAATAGAAACATAATGTGTATTCCATTTGTAATTTAAACTTGTCTAGTAACCACATTGGAAAAAAGTAAACAAGTGAAATTGATATTAATAAATTATATTTCATTTAACTAATTTTTTTTTTTTTAGAAATAGAATTTTACTCTGTCACTCTGGGTAGACTACTGTGGCATCATAGCTCACAGCAAACTCAGACTCTTGGACTCAAGTGATCTTCTTGCCTCAGTCCCCTGAGGATCTGGGATTACAAGTGCCCATCACAATGCCTGGCTAGTTTTTCTATTTTTAGTAGAGATGGGGTGTGGCTCTTGTTCAGGCTGGTCTCAAACTCCTGAGCTCAAGTAATCCACCTGCCTTAGCTTCCCAGAGTACTAGGATTCCAGGCGTGAGCCACAGCACCTGACCCATTTAACTTAATACAAATAAAATATTATCATTTAAACATGTAAACCATATAAAGTATTATTACAATATTACACATCCTTTTTGTGGGGGACTAAGATTCTATCTCAGTTCAGACTAGCCACAGTTTGAGCACTCAGTTGCCACACATGGCTGGTGTCTACCATGGTGGACAGTGCTGAGTAGATGTCACAAGGACATCTGTGCAGGGTTAGCTGAGGACCCATAGCTCTAGCCCATGATCCCACCATCCCTTACAGTAGTATTTCTCAACCTCAACTCTATTGACTTTTCAGGCAAGATCAAATATAGGGGCTTTCTTGTGTATCATGGGATGTTTAGAGTGGGCTGTCCCCTACCCACTAGATGCCACTAGTCTTCACTCTTCCCACCTCATGACAATCAAAAATACTGCCAAATACTGAAGATTGTAAGGCAACAAGTCACCCCTTGCAGTGGTTCTCAAACTTACATGTGTATTAGAATGCCCTGGAGAGCCTATTAAAACAGGAGTTTCTAGGCCCCAGTGCCAAAGTTTCTCATTCAACATGTATGGAGTGGGACCTGAAAACACAGCTTTCCAGTGAACTCCCTGGACTTCTGGTCGAAGACCACTCTGAGAACCACCCTCTGAGAACCACTGGCCCAGGTTACTGTAGTCTCCTGCCTGGAGACTACACTGGCTCAGCACCACATGGTATTATCACCCCCAGGAGGGGACACAGACAAGAAATAGAGGACAAATAATATATTGTAAGGTGGCAATGGAGAAGTCACACGGGTGACTTTTGCTCACATTCCTTTGTTGAGAATTTGGACTCAAGGTCATATCTAAGTGCACGAAGTCTAGGAAATGTCGTGTCTATCTGAGTAACTATGTGCCCAGTTAAAATTCAGGAGTTCTAGTATTAAAAGGAAGATTGGATAATGAGGGACAAAGTGTATGATAATATTGTTTAGTTATAAAGTTACCAGACTGTGAAGAGCTCCATCGGAAACTGACCTAGAAGAAGGCACATCAGCTCATATCTCAGACATGGAGCTCAAAGTGAAGCTCAAGGCATCCATCTTTGAAGAAGAGATGCACGTAGTTTGGGTAGGCAGGAACTTTTGAAGATGTGTATCTGGGGACAAGGGTGTATGTGGTATGGAAACAAAGTAGAGGAGTGGATATGGTGCTGGACTGTCTCCTCAATATGCATCCCTCCCCCCATTCCTAAAAGACAATAAATTTCCCAGCTTTGTAGTATGAGAAATTTTAACTCCACTCTTCAGCTCTAGAAATTAGCCTTGATTTGTCTAAAGTCCATCAAGGAGTCATATTTCCTTAGTCACAGTAATAGGTTTAGGGATAGGCCCATGACCTAAACTTGTCCAACCAGATGGAAGTTCATACTGTTTGACATTTGGGACAGCAGATACTCTCTGTCTCCCTGGGTGTGAATGAGAACATTAGTCCTGGTGCAGCTGGCAGCCAAGTGACATAAAAGAAGCCACTCCAAGGATGAAGCTGAAACACAAAGATAAGGCAAAACCAAGAGAACCCGAGGAAAAGAGACTTGCAGCCCTGATGACATGCTAAATTTCTAGACTAACCATACCTGATGTTCTGCTTCTGGAGTTCTCAGATAAATGAGCTGATACATTTCTTAAATATTTTTAAATCCATTTGCTTTAAGCTTTTTATCACTTGTAACCAAAAGTATTCCCAATAACAGTTTTACCTGAACGTGTTTCTTCCTTGGCACCTAAAGCACCTAATAAAGGTAAGGGCACGTTTATCTCCTGAACACCTACTGTAACCATCTCATTATGTGAGCCCTGGGCATACGTTAGCTCATGTAGGTCTCACGATAACCCTGGAAATAACTACAAATGAAGAAATTGAGATTCAAAAAGATTAGCTAACCTTCCCAAGGACACTCTGGGAATAAGTGGCTGACCTGAGAATTGAGCCCATCTGACTCTAAGTCCAATGCTCTTTCTACATGTTTGGCCTCACATGTTATTTTTTGAACCGTGCATATAAATAACAAAAGTTTATATGTTTATTCAAACTCCACGTGGAAAACCATTCTGACTTTTGAAAATCTGATTCAATGATCAAAAACACATGTAGAATATTAGTTAGAAGGTGGTGTAGACTGTACTCGGGTTTTATAGGCATCTTGGGCAGGTCCTTCAGAGTAATTGGGATGTGGAATGTGGAAGTCATTTTTATGGGAAAGTTGGGACATGGCCTCCTGTAGGCAGCCTCAGGCAAAAGAGTGAGTATATCAAGAAAAAAAAAATCATGTTGAACCTGGTGATAAGGTTCATGAGGATGTTAATTAAAAGAAATCTCGTATTTCAAGGCTGTGTTGGTGATGCACTTTCAAGCAATAGCATATGACCAGCACACAATAGAACTATGAGGTTTTGCCCCAAGATGTCAGTATTCTTTTGAAAATGGCACATCTGGTTTATAAACTGTCCATAGAATTCCTCTCTTGCTTTCCTTACTACAATGCCCACTTGTGCCACCCCTCACATTCTCTGGTTCAGGCACAAAGAACAGAAAGATGACCAGATTACGAGTGTGGCTAACCGTGCTGTTTTAGGCAACTCAAAAGTCTCTTCTTTGTACATTGTTTAAAATAATTATAGGCATACCTCATTTTATTGCACTTTACTTTATTGTGCTTTGCAGATATTGTGTTTTTTACAAATTAAAGATTTGTGGCAATCCTGCATCGAGTGAGTCTGTCGGCACCATTTTTCCAACAGCATGTGCTTGCTTCATGTCTGTGAGCCACATTTTGGTAATTCCTGTAACATTCCAAACTTTATCATTATTATTATCATATAATGAGTTATCTGTTACGGTGATTGTGACGTTAACTATTATAATTATTTCGGGGTGCCACAAACCCTACCCACGTAAATTCACATTGTGAATTTAATCAATGTTGTATATGTTCTGAGGGCTCCCTGGACTGGCCATCCTGCTCCCTCCACTCAGGCAGCCTCATTCCTCAGGACACAACAATATTGAAATTGGGCCAATTAATAACCCGACAATGGCTTCTAAGTGTTCAAGTGAAAGGAAGAGTCACATACTTCTCATTTGAAATCAAAAGCCAGAAATGATTAAACTTAGTGAGGAAGACATGTCAAGGACAGAGATGGGTTAAAATCTAGGCCTCTGATGCCAAGCAGTAAAGCCAAGTTGTGAATAAGGAAAGAAAAGTTCTTGAAGGGCATATAAGTGCTATTCTGATAAACACACCAATAATAAGGAAGTGAAACGGGCTTACTGCTGATAGGGAGAAAGTTTGAGGGGTGTGGGTAGAAGATCAATCAAACCAGCCACAACATTCCCTTTAAACCCAAGCCTAACCCAGAGCGAGATCCTAACTTTGTTTAATTCTATAAGGGCTAAGAGAGGTGAGGGCTGCAGATGAAAAGTCTGAAGCTAACTGAGGTTGGTTCATTAAGTTTAAGGAAAGAACTCATCTGCTTAATAGACAAGTGCAAAGTGAACCAGCAAGTGCTGATGTAGAAGCTACAAAAAGTGAGCCAGAAGATATAGCTAAGATCACCGATGAATGCAGCTACAGTAAACAATGTATTTTCAGTGTAGATGAAACATCTTTCTTTTGGACGATGCCATCTAGGACTCTTATAGCTAGAAAGGAGAAGTCAATGCCTGGCTTCAAAGCATTAAAAGACAGGCTGACTCTCTTATTAGGAGCTAATGTAGCTGGTGCTTTAAGTTGAAGCTAATGTTCATCTACCATTCTGAAAATCCTAGGACCCTTTAGATTCCTTTCAAAATATCACTGCTCATTCACAATGCACCTGGTTACCCCAGAGCTCCAAAGGAGACATAGAAGGAGATAAATGTTGTTTTCATGCTGCCAATGCAATATCCACTCTGCAGCTGGTGGATCGAGGAGTCATTTCAACTGTTAAGTCTTATTTTTTAAAAAATTTTGTACGTCTATAGCTGCCATAGGTAGTGATTCCTCTGACGGATCTGGGCAGAGTAAACTGAAAACCTGAAAAGATTCATCATTCTAAATGCCATTAAGAACATTCATGATCCATGGGAGAAGGGCAAACTATGAGCTTTAATAGAAGTTTAGAAGAAATTGATTGCACCCTTTGTGGACAACTTTGAAGGGTTCAAGACTTCAGTGGAGGAAGTAATAAGAGATGTGGTGGAAACAGCAAGAGAATGAGAATTAGAAGCAGAGCCTGAAAATGTGTGAATTGCTACAATCTCATGATCAAACTTGAAGAATAAGCAGTTGCTTCTAAGGGTTGAGCAAAGAAAGTGGTTTTTTGGGATGGAATCTGTTGCTGGCAAAGATGCTGTGAACATTGCTGAAATGACAACAAAGAATTTAGAAAAGTAATATACATAAATTTAGTTGATAAAGCAGCAACAGGGTTTGAGAAGATTAACTCCAATTTTCAAGGAAGTTCTCCTGTGGGTAAAAGACTAACAAACAGCATCACATGCTACAGAGAAATCCATCAATCATCAAAGAGTCAATTGATACAACAAACTTCAATGCTGTCTTACTGTAAGAAATTGCCATAGGGGCGGTGCCTGTGGCTCACAGGAATAGGGCACCAGCCCCATATGCTGGAGGTGGGGGGTTCAAACCCCAGCCCCAGCCAAAAACTGCAAAAAAGGAAAAAAAGAAGAAAAAAGAGAAATTGCCACAGCTACCCCAGCCTTCAGCAACTACCACCTTGATCAATCAGCAGCCACTACTATCAAGGTGAGAACTACCATTAGCAAAAAAGATTACAACTTGATGTAGACCCAGATAATCATCAGCATTTTTTAGGAATAAGGTATTTTCAATTAAGGTATGTATGTTATTTTGTAGACATAATGCAATTGCAAACTTAATAAAGTATAGTATAAACATAACATTATACACACTGGGAAGCCAAAACATTCACGGGACTACCTTTAATGTGACATTCACTTTATTGGGGTGAGCTCAAACCACACCCACAATATCTCCAAGGTATTTCTGTATTCTCTCATCCAGATTAGAAATGAGAAGTATTCCTTTTTATGTCCATAGTAAATGACTATTCATTGACAACCCAAACATAATGGGTTTGGTCTTAAAAATTATCCTTTGATCTGAAAAAAAAATACCTGATCCTCCTAAAATTCAGGAAAAAAATCTAAACATGCCCTTACCCTTGTTTCATACTTTTCCATCCTCAGATTCCATTTTCCTTCAGAAAGTTTACAGTGAAAATGTTCTCAGGGTCCCTGCTTTCAGTGTCAGGAACTACAGCGTCACCAATGTTAGTCTAGTAATAAAAGTTGTTTAGAACTCAGCTTGGTCCAGAAGCCTATTTGGAAGAACCTGCATTTACCACCTCAATGCTCACATAATGATGTCTATAAATAAATGCTAAAATGTCAATGAAAGAGGCTTGATAGGATCTTTTAACATCAGGCACCAGCTATAAAGTAGATTTAATGCCTTTACCATCTCATTTGTGTTCTTAATTTGTTCCTTATAAAGTAAAAGGTATTAAATTTTTTTCTTGCACCCAGGTTTGACATTCTGTTTAAAAGTTCTCTATGTAATTATGCTATTTCCCCCTCCTGGCCTGTGGCAGGGATTATTTAAAATTTAGATGCTCACTAGACCCAGTTCCCCTTCGTGGGTATTCAACTAAACCACATTTTCCACACACACACACCCCTTGCTTCAAAGTGATGCCATGTGACTGATCTTCACCACAGGCACAAGTGTAAGTCATGTGCCACAACCACATGGAAGGAACTAGGGTCAGACAGTCGTTCTCCACAGACCCTTTCTTCATGTGCTAGTCAATCTCCTGCAGAACACCCCGCAGAGAACTCTGAGACCTGAGGGGACAGACTGGCACTAGAACCTGGGTTCCTTAATAACAGTGTGAAGCACAGCACCTCACCCCTCCAACCCCTGCCAGTCTCTACTGGTCTGAAACAAACATAAACAAAAGTGAACCAATGTCAGATCGAGTCACTGAAATCTGGAGGCTGCTTAGGAGAGCATTACCTAAGTTGACCAATCCATTGCCCTATGAGAGAGCAGTTAAATATTGTCCAGTGCCTCTGGAAGGCCCGAAACATTCACAGCATCAACTACCCAAACGGCTCTCCAGCTGCGATAGTCCCAACTGTGCCTGACATTGCCTGAAGTCCCAGAGTGTGACTGAATGTCCTGCCTGACATTTTCCTCATCTCCACATCAAGCACCTGGGAAGCAAAGGCCTCGTCTTACCTTCCTACTGCAACTAGCGCATTTTGAGAAGTTAATCACAGCAGTTAATTAATACAACATGTTGAGAGCCTGTTTCCACTTGATTCGAAAGGGTCTGGAATGGAAGAGTGAAAATAGCATTTGCCGAGACTATTGAAGGCCATGCCTACTGCTTTATACATTGTCATCCAGAAGTCTCTGGATACTTTCATCTAGGTAAGATCACCTTAAGCCTCCCGTACCACACCTGGGGAAGTTAAAAGCTTTTCCTGAAAATTTCCAGGGGCCAAATACTCCCATGCCCCTGTGGTGAGAGGATGTATGGTGAGGAGGAAGGCTGAGAAAGAAGGCCAGTGTGGCTGCAGCCGAGGGCACTGGTAATCTGTGTTGTAGGAGGAGGCTGAAGGTAGAAGCTGGACCTTACAAGGGGTGTTGGCCCAGTTAAGATAAAGTGAAGTGGTCAGAGCACTGGGGAGCCACTAAAGGGTTTTAATCAAGTCTTCAGTCAAGACTTAATCAATTTTTTTTGAGCATCAATTATTTGTCAAACACATCAAATCCCTTAGGAAGATATTACTAGACACATTTATTTGGAAAAGAAACTGAGTCTTTTAAGAGTTAAGCAGCAAGCCGGAGGTCACATAGTTGGCGAGTGGCAGAACCAGAATTTAAAATTCGACTAACCCAACTTTAAAGCCCAGGCACTCTCATAAAGTAGAACAGGAAGGGACAGACATGCTAAAGAAACCAGCTTTTGTCCCTCACCTGGGTCAAGATAAGGACAAAAAATCCCAACCACCTTCAAGATACCTGCAAGAACCTCCCTGTTCCTCCTTCCCTATGCATCTGCCCCCAAGAAAGGGGGCCTGTTTCTCAGCTCTCTGGCCCCTGAGTGCTGTTTTATCAAGTCAACCAGGCACAGGCCAAAGAGCAGATGTCAAAAGAAAGTTCCAGTCACTGGTACAATTGCAAAGAGACTGATAAGTAGGAGATCAAAGAATATCAATAGATTAAAGAAATATAGGAACAGGGGAGCTCAACTCTTCATTTCACATGGCTTTTAAAAAACTGTGTTATTATTGTCATTATTATAGGAAAAAGCTTGATACAGTGAAAAGAACACTGGATTTAGAGCAGAAAAGGCCTGCTTTCAGGTCTTAGTTCTGCCATTTAAAAACCTGAGCCTCAGTTCACATAACTGAACCTTTGGAGAGAGTTGCTGGGAGCATTAAAATAGATAACGCCTGTGAAGATGCTATGACTAACCCCCGAGCTGTGAGACCATTCTTAGGGACAGACATTCAGTGTGCACAGCATTACAGGGCACTTCTATGGCTTCATCTGTTTTAGGAACACTTATTGTCTTGGTTTCCCATGCCGGCCCTTCCCCCAGCAGTTTGATCTTTGAGTGTTTGGGGCTGCAGAGTGGGACCTACATCTCCCTTTCTCCCCACCCCCACCCCCTCATGGAGACTGTTTGTAGTGATCATCTCTAATCCCAGGACCTGAGCAATGACGATATAAAAACCTCTCACAGAGACCCTTTCCCAAGTAGGCATCTCCCAGGAAATCCTGCAGGCATCTCAAACTTGGTTCAAAATGGAACTCACTGGTTTTGCTCCACCCCTTTAACGCCACGTGTGCCATCTTGGTGAGTGACTCCGTAAACACTCTCTCTCATCCTCACTATCAACTGTGAATCATAATGATTTAAATAACATTTACTAAGGACTTACTTGATGTTGGACACGGTGCTGAGCAGCTTATATGCATTTTCTGACTTGAGGTTAGAACAGCCACATGAGGTTTACAAAGCATGCAGTAGCAGTCTTATTTCACAGAGAAGAAAAATGGGGTTTAGAGTGATGCTAGATCTCCCATTCCTGGGGCTCAGGGCTATACGACTCCGGACTCCACCTGTTTTCTCATCTCTCCTATCTAACTGGTCACTAAAACCACTTAAATTGTACCTCAAAAACAAATATTTCTTAATTCCATCCATCCCTTTTTTTCTGTTCTGATTGCCAATTACTAAGTCCTGACCTTTAGCATTTGTTACTAAGATTTATTTCTACTTATCAATTATCTATAATATACTTACTATACACCAGACATTATTTTAAGCACTTTATAAACATCAACTTCTACAGGCCAGTGCAGTAGCTTATGCCTATAATCAATTCTAGCACTCTGGGAAGCCAAGACAGGTAGATTGCCCAAACTCAGGAGTTCAAGATTAGCCTGAACCACATATCAAATCCTATTTCTACAAAAAGTAGAAAAAATTACATTCACTCACAACAGCAGCAGGCTGCCTGGTAGGTGCTGTGACAGGAGCCTGTAGTCCCAGCTACTAGGAGACTGAGGCAAGAGGATCCCTTGAACCCAGGAGTTTGAGGTTGCTATGAGCTAGGCTTAGCCATAGCACTCTAACCTGGGCAATAGAGTGAGACCGTCTCAAAAAAATCAACTCCATAACTCTCCTAGTAACCTTAAGAGACTGCATCTTTGATTGTCTTCAATTTATAATTTAGGAAATTAGTAACTTGCCCAAGATCACATAGCTAACAAATGATGGAACTGGGATCTGAACCCAAGCAGTCTGGCTCCAGCTGTGACCTTAACCATTACATCACGGTACAGTCACAACAGGGTCCTCAGTGGTCCCCCACCCCTACACTTGCTCTCTACTCACGCTCAAGAAAGTCTCTAGAATTTGCCTCACGGGAGTATAGCTCTGCCCCTTCCCCTTCGTGTAGCACCCACTGGCTTTCCCTTATTACAGCCCATACTCTGACGCAGGCTTTGGTGATCCAGATGCAAAGTAACAGCTGGTTCCCTCTCCCAGGATGCCAATCACTGTGAAATCATTCTTCTTCCCAAGCCCCTTCACACCTCCATGTGCTTGTATATGCTTCTTCCTCACTAGGAATGCCAGTTTCCTCGGAAATATGTCCACTCATCCTTCAAAACTCAAATGGCATCTCCTCTTAAGGAGGTCCCTTCCTTTTAGTACCTATCACATCACATTCTAAAAGTCTAAGCCCTCTCTTCTGCACACCTTCCTGCCCTGCATCCCCCTCACCTCAAATGGAGCTTCCAAACCCACTAAAGCTGACCCCTCTCTTGTGTATTATCAGCCTTTTCGACAATTTCGAACACATAGCAGGTGCACAGATCATATTGGCTGGATGATGCAGAGAAGCCCATATGATTCATCCAGAGCCTCAAATATTAGTGCTCTGATATTCCAAGTTAGTAGAGGGTAAATAGTTCAAGAAAAGCAAGGAAAAGATTACAAACTTGCATTTCTTTCTGCGGCTAAAATCAGAGTTGAGTGCAGCAATGCACAATTTGAGAAAATTGGAGCCATCCTTTTAGGGAGTTGTTGTTGTTTAATATTCACCACACAATGGCAGCATGCTGTTGGATAGGCAGAGCACACACGTGACGTCCCTATCTTCCTGGGCTCACATTTCCTGGAAATGTAGGACATCTCTATGGAAATCATGCTCACAAATATTCTGAAGTCCTTTGGTGGTTCATTAGAACTTTTGTTTCTTCTTTACTATTATTACTATTTTGTTAGGGGTTTTTTTGCTTCTTTTCACCTTTTTGTTGTCATTTTGTTGCTTTTTTTGTCTCCAGTTTGTGCAATAACAGTAAATATTTTGTGTGTACTTAGTATGAACCTGAAACTCTGCTATTGATTCTGATAAAAATCAGCTTATGAGCTTCTCTCTTGAGAGCGTCAGAGTGAAATAAAGTTGCTGGATCTGAAGGATAAACTCACAGTAAATATCTTTGAACATATATTCTTTGATATGGGATATATATGAAAATCCCTTTCTGAGCAGGTGCTTTTATCATGCCAGCTAGAATTCCAATCATGGGTTTGTTAGTGTTAGGAGGAGAAGCAGTCCTGAGTTTGTAACCTACTACGTTATAGTACACACTGCCACCAACCAGCTATGAGGATATCTGTTTGTTTATCTTTACCACAATAAATGTTGGCAAACTTTTTCATTTTTATCAACCTAATTAATGAAATGTGTAGCAAATTATTTCAGTTTGCCTATCTCTGACTCTAGAGAGTTGATTATCTGTTCATTATGAGCAGACATTTTCAGTTCCTACTCTGTGGATTATCTGTTTATAAGTTTTGCCCATTTCCTACTGGATTTTCTTTTTCTGATCAACTTGAGAATGTTCTTTATGTTATAGAGGTTATAATCCCTCCTGAGGGGGGAGGACTGAAAGTAATTAAACAAACATCAAGAGGGGAATAGCATCAAATAAATTATGACATGGCCACACTATGGGATATTAAATTTAACAAGAATAAGCCAGATCTGTTTGTGCTGATGTGGAGAGATGTCTGGAACTTTCGATGGAAAGAAAAGCAAGTTGTAGGTAATTTACTTAGCATAATACACCATTTTTATTTACAAAAGTTAGAAAATAAACTTGAGTGCATGTATGTATGCATACATATACATAAGTCTATATTATTTAAGACATGTTTATGTACATATCTACTTTACAGTAGGGACATAGGGAACATTGTGAAAGGGTGTGCACCAAACCAATATTTCTAGAGACTGAGATTGGAAAAAGAAGAGGAAGTGGATGCTTTTCCCTTAGGCACCGCGGTGTGGATGGCTTGCTTCAATGAGCAGTATTGGTAATACTTTCTTAAATCTGATAAAAACAGTGGATTAAAAAAATAAACTCTGATGATCTATACCCAAGTCCCTTTATAGAAAGGTGTACAGTCCCAGATCTTTTCTGAAAGTGCTAGAAACTAGAAAATGCGTAGGCTGCTTTACTTTACCTTACTTTACCTTCAAAAACTGATCCTGTTCTCTCAAGTTACAGTGTAGAGAAGTCTTGTCCTTTTCTTCTAGATTATCAATGACATGAATATAAACCAAATCCCTCTCCTCTGTCCAAATCTAAGAATATGTTTTAGAGGACAGAGGGTAGGTGTCCTCAGTAGCTAGGTCCTCTCCCCCCAAGCCAGCCTCCTTCCTGCTGTGACCACCTCAACTGCCCTGGGGATATAAAGCAGCTCTCCAAGAAAGTTTCCCAGGTGAAAATGTATCTCAATTGCTCAACTGCCCACTGATTAGGAAAGTTCTTCCTTGAGAGCTTTTCATTCCTTTCCTTTAACTGTTTTCTACCCCTCTTAAAAAAGCAATTACCTCTAGGAGAGGCTATATACCAAGACTGACATGCAATTTGCACCTCACTGAGAATGAGTTTATCTGTTTCTTGCTCCAGAATAGGATTTAGTAAGAGGGAGAGGCCTGAGAGGCACCTGCAGGGCATAAGGACAGCACTGGAAGAAGACATGAGGAGCCAGGAGCACAGAGATAAAACTTTGCTTAAATTACCCTTCTGCCTGAGGCTAAGCAACTTTCTTTGACACCAGACTGTTGGTTGGATGGGTCCCCAGGCGCTGACTGTCCAGATCACCCAGGACCATCCTGCCCCGCAGTGCTTCCTTCCCCATCCTTTTTGTACCATCCTCCATCCTCCATGGAAGGAGATAAAGTGTGTAAAAATAAATAAATGTGATCCAGGCTCAGCCAAGTCACTGAATGTATCTCAGTGATGATTCTTTTCCACTGTAGCACGAGCATAAAAATATTTAACTCTCAGAACTTTGGGGAGGATTAAATGAGATAATGCAGGCCCAGCATGATGCCAGGCTCTCAAGAGAAGTCAGCACCCTTCTCGCTGACCAGGGGAGAGTCTGAGCAGTCCAAGGGAAAGTCAAGGCTCAGCACAGCCGCCCTCCTTCTCTAGTAAAGCCAAAAGTATTTTTGGATACACAATCCATGTTAATTTGCGTAATCTCTTGCCTATTTTGTGCTTATTCTGGGGATAAATAGATGACTTCAGCCATCAGCACTGTCACTCCATCCTTCTCATGAGTGCCAGGAACATGTATCAAAGAAAGAAGGGGAGAAAGAAAGAATGAAAGAAGGGGGAGGAAGGGAGGAGGAGGACAGGAGAAGGCAGGAGAGGAGCAGAAAGGAGAGATACAACTGGGTGATGGAACAAGGGTCACCAGCTAAGCATTTTCCTGGTAGTTTGACTGGCATTTACGTAACACAGTTGGGAGCAGTCAGGACCCTGGCAATGTGCAAGGAACACTGAGGACTTTAGTACATTCAAACAGGCCTTTCTCCCTTCTTCTTTCTTTCTTTCTTTTTTTTTTTTTTTGAGACAGAGTCTCAAGCTGTCCCCCTGGGTAGAGTGCTATGGCTTCACTGCTCACAGCAACCTCCAACTCCTGGGCTCAAGCGAGTCTCCTGCCTCAGCCTCCCAAGTAGCTGGGACCACAGGCGCCCACCGCAACACCCGGCTATTTTTTGGTTGCAGCCATTATTGTTGTTTGGCAGGCCTGGGCTGGATTCGAACCCGCCACCTTAGGTGTATGTGGCTGGCGCCTTAGCGGTTTGAGCCACAGGCCTCTCCCTTCTTCTTGGTGCCTTTTGCCCATCAACCTTCAGCTGGCACTTAATCAAGAGAAGAGAAGCCTATTTCTTTTCTGTTTAGATGGTCTCTTCATTCTTCCACGGGGAGAATCACAAAACCTTTATGAGGCATAGAAGATATTACTCCACACTCGGCTAGGGCCATTTTTCAAGATCCTCAGTCCAGACGTGAGACACCCTGAGAATGAGTAACTCAGCCTGCTGGGCAAAAAAATTCACAAACTGAAAGAAGACAGTATCACCACATTCTAAACAAATCCGGCAAAAAAGTCAACTTTTTCAGTGTCTTTTTGTTGGGAAGGAGCAGTGGTGGTGAAGAGGACAAAAGAATGTAAAAGTTTAAACTAATTTTCCCTGTGTTTACTTTGCCGCCTGTGTATTATCTGGATGTTATCCTTTTGCACTCTCTCTTGCGAGCTCTTGCTCTCTTTCATGCATAGAAAGTCTCTCCTGTCATTTCCAAGAGAATGAAAGCATCCTGAAACACACACACACACACACACACACACACACACACTGCTCTTTGTTCCCACTCGCCCTTTCCCTGCCATTTCTCCATCTTCCTGTGCTGCATTCTGACCCCTTTTCCCCAAGTCCTGTTCACTCAGTCATCCACTATGGCTCCATCTATCCCCAAACTGCTCCTGCAAATGTCACCAATAATCTCCTTGTAAACAAACTCAAAGAACAATACTGCGTCTCAGCAGTTTCTGGCATCATTTCCCTCACTCTTTCTCTTCTATCCCAGCTGCCACTCTCATCTCTGTTTTGCTCACTTTACAACCAATCCTTCTACCTGTCTCTACTGGCCCCTCCTTTAGCAGACCTAACTTCCCTTCTCTCCCCTCCGTTTCTCTTCCCCATCCCTCCCTTTTTCTCCCTTCCCTTCCCTTCCTGTCTTTAATTCTTTCTTTGATACTTGTTCTTAGCACTCATGGGAAGGATGGAGTGACTATGCTAACAGCTAAAGTCATCTACTTATCACAAGAATAAAACCAGGATTCCCAAGGCTCTTTGCTTCTCCATCTACAACCCCTTTAGAGGATCTTGTTCATTGAATGGCTTTAAAAAAAAAACATGAGAGTCTGTGTCAATGACTCCCACATTCAGAGATCTGTCTTCAAAGCCCAGCCTCCTATGTACCACTGCCTTCTTATGAGTTATATACATAGTTATTTCAAAGATGCCCTGACCAAAAACGTGCCCTCGATCTTCCTCAGTTCACTAACCCCAGCCACAATCAAACCTTTCCAAGCTGCTATTATTCTCTATCTGAGCAACTGGTACCAACAGGGACTTAGGATTTACTCTTGACCCTACCCTTCCACATACACATGTACGTATGTACGTACACAAAGAGAAATCGCAGTACATCCTAAAGGCCCCTCCTCCAAAATACAGCTCTATGTTGTCCACTGTTCTTTATCTTCACCAACTTGTACCTGGCACCATCGTCTCTCACCTGAACTATGGACAGTCACAACAACCTGCAAACTGGTCTCCCTGTTTCTTCTCCTGCTTTTCAGTCTCCAAAAGGGAGAGGAAGGACACTTTTACAATGCAGATCATGTGCCCCACTTAAAACATTTGAATAGTTCTTTATTGCCCTTTGGAAAAGGTGCCAACTATTTCCACAACTGAGTGGCCTGTATAATCTGGCTCCTGCCTGACCCTCCAAAAGTACCTCAAGCCACACTCTCTCACCATTGCTCATCCACACCATTCTCCCAACAAGTCCTGGAAAACGCCAACCCCTTTCACCTCAGAGCCTCTGCACTTGCTGTCACCTGGGGTGCCCTGACCTGGCCCAGATATTCTTTCCTGAATCTTCTGATGGCTGGCTCCTAGACCCAGTGTAGGAGTCAGTTTCTTAGAACGCTGTCATTCTTCATCGCGGCACTTTTGACAATGTGTACTATGGCATAGTGATGGGCAGCCCCTAACATCACCTTCCACCTCCTGGCGTCCACATCCAGCTGCACTGCACCAGGGCTGACTCATGTAACCAATGGAATAGAGAAGAGATGATAACTCACTTCTAAGATAAGATTATAAAGGAGACTGCAACGTTCAGCTTACTCTCTCTCGTTTCTCCCTCCCTGTTGGTTAACTCACTCTAGGAGAAACCCAGTGCAGTGCCATGGTCTGAGCACTCCTGTGGAAAGGCCCACATGCTGAAGAACCAAAGCCTCCCGCCAAGAGGTATACAAATGAACTTGGAAGTGGATCCTCCCACCCAGCCAAGCTTTGACATCTGCAGCCCCAGCCAGCATCATGACTATAACCTCGTGAGAAACTCTGAGCCACAATTACCAGCTAAGCCACTCCTGAATTCCTTATCCTCAGAAGCTGTATGAGATAATAAGGATTTGGTGGTTTAAGCAGCTAAGTTTTGGGGCAATTTGTCACTTCACAAAAGAATCGATTGATTCATTGATTGATGTGTAATTTGTAAATTTATATACATACCCACATTATTTTACCTGTTTATTGCCTATCTCCCCTACTGGAACATCTAACATAGTCACTTTCATATTATACATGCCTAATATGCAATAGTCACTCATTAGATGCAGAATGAATAACTAAAATGTCTGTCAATATTTTACTATCAATAAAACCTTAATTTATCACCATACTATCTAATGATAATTGCATAATCTCTGTTAATCTTATGAGGCACCAAGATCCCAGGTGATTTGTTCTCTACTCTCCTGTGATACTATAGAGCTAGTGTCCCCATGTCTGGGCTTCTGATCCCAACCTTGGTGCTCTTTCTCCTGCACACACTGACCTCTTGTCAGTCACCCAAAGAACATGAGCTCCCTCCTTCCAACATCCATGTTTCTGTACAAAGCATCCTGCATGTTGGTGTCCTGAGGCAACTGCCTCCTGCCCATCTAACCCGTGGCTTAATTCATTAAAGCCACGTGACCCAATATCAACAATGTGCAAAAAAATGTATAATATTACATAGTTTTTCTTTCTTCTCTCAAAAGTATAAAAGGAAACACGAATATATTAAGAGCCTCCAGAACATTTTAAACACACTGCCAGCTTCCAAACTCTATGAGAACTTCTAAAAGTACATTTTTTCCCAATCCCTAGACAATCATGATTTTGAATGATAGCAAGTCCTCAAGTATCTGGGGTGATTTACCACTGAGCAGCTTATGTGAGAGTCTCCGTTCTACTGCCCAAGTAAGTCTCTGGAGGAAGAGCAAGTGTTTAGCTGAAATCCAGACTAAGTAATCCAGAAAAGAGTTAAAAACTAAGTTACAATGTGTTTCTTTGTGCCATCCTTAAGCTAAATAAAACCCAACTTCATGGAACCAAAAAGATATCAAATGCACATATCGAATTAATTGGCCATAAACATCAAGTTTTTGAAATTTTTTAGCATTGTATATTGCTGATAATTATCATTATCATTTCTCCAGCTCCTATAAGAAAAAACTGACCCAGGATAGAATCATTTTCATCTGATTAGAATCCCACATTTGCTTTCAGAGCACTTCTGGGTTTGTTGCCTCTGAGTCATCATTTACACATAAAGTGGGGATAATCAGGTTTCTGCTTCATGGACTGTTGTTGTGAGGATTAACTAAGTGGTTAGAAGACTGGCACGTGGTAACCTTCTTTAATAGCTGGCTATTCAAATGTTATAAGACAAGTGTCACAGTCAACACAATTCTCAGGTGGGGAAGTTCGAGAGGTTTTTGGGAACTGTACAGCAGGGATCTTCTGGCAACGCAGGTATGACCTACTCTGGTGTTCTGTGGGGTTAGAGGGATCTGCCCAGCAAATAAAGTGTTCTGGGGAGGTTGATGCCTCCTATCCCAACTTGTACCTTTGTCAAACCCAATCACTGGAGACCGCAGACGGCTGTGACCTAGTTGCTCAATAAGCGGACGTGGCAGGGCTCTGTGTCTGCCAAAATCAAAGTAGAGCCAGTGTCAGTTCCACTCAGTTACTGCTTTTCAACCCCCGCCAGCAAAGGGAACTGAGGCTTGACTATCTTAGGCACTCAGTGACAACTGGAGAATGTTCCACCTGAGGACAGTTTGGGCCTGAGAAAATCCTGAGAGCATCAGAGATTCTCCCTTGACCAGCAGGTGATTTGCCCAAATCAAGAGATCCAAACCTATTGACCCAGTCAGTTCCCACTCCCTGATTGGAAAGATTAAAAGGTTTCTAACAACTAAATAATGGGAGTCTACTGGTGGTATAAGTGTGGCTCTCTCTGATGCTCTGAGGGGTCAGAAAGGCCTGTTCAGTAGGCAATTTGGAGTAAGGAGGCTGATGCCTCTTTCCCCTCCTTACTCACCCTTCACTGCTGGACTCTGGTAACCTCAGTCTCAGTTAACCCCACTACCAACTTCTGTTGACTCAGACTCTGTAACCCAGTCCTGTCCAACATGCAAGTGAGTCAGGGTTTTGTGCCTGCCAGAGTCCAGGTAAAGTCAATGGGTTTGTCAGGGTTTTGTGCCTGACAGAGTCCCAGTAATGTCAATGCCTTCTCCACTCGGTGACCACTCTTTGTGGCCAGCCAGCAGAGATAGTTGAAGCCTATCTGCGTCAGGCACTCAATGGGAGCTGTAGAATATTCTGCTTTGGTTCAAGCTAAGCCTGGAGTTTGTTTTCTTGAAGTCGTGGTTTGCCTTGGTGGGAAGGATGTGTGTTTATCTATCTCTTCTCTCAGTTCAGCTTCCCTCTTTCAGCTTGGGTTCTTCTGTCAGTTATCTCTCACCCTGAACTGAAGTTTATATTGAAAGCTTGCTCCAGTCAGCTCTCATCCTCTATTCCTCCAAATTCTTATTGAATGTAAACATTTTAGTTAGGGAATATAGCCAACCCAAAGATTTAGCAAAGTACAAAATACATTGAAACCAGGCAGACAAATAGACTAAAATGCTACCCGGCATACAGGCACACCAATGTCTAGACACTCAGCCACAAGTAAACAAACAGACAAAGAAGTAAACAAAACAACAGACAAACCAGTCAACTAATAGATCAAAAATGAAAGAAGGAAGAAAGAAAAATAAAGAAAACAAATAGTAATAATAAAAGATAACCACAGAAATATTGGTCATAAAATGATAGAGCAAACAAATAGGAAAGCAAACAATCAAAGAACAGAGAAAATCAAGATATATATGTAATGAAAATAAAAAGTAAAAAATTAAAATTAAAAAAAAAGAAAAGGAGGGCACCGCTAAGACAATTACTTTTTTTTTTTTTTTGAGTATATACAAACAAGTCCCTTTTTCACTGTGGTGGGGTTCCAGTTAAAAAGTATATATATAATTATGCTGCAGTATACTTTCTAGACAACAGGTGGCGCTGTGAGTGGTCCCTAAGCTAATACGAAAAATAGAAAGGAAAAAAAAGGAAAAGGAGGGCACCACTAAGACAATTACTTTTTTTTTTGAGTATATACAAACAAGTCCCTTTTTCTTTTTTTTTTTTATTGAATGATAACTATGTATATTAATGCACTTTTGGGGTACAGTATGGGGTTTTCACATGCAATCCGAAATACTTCCAACTGATCAACACAGCCTTCATGTCATTTTTTCAGTTATTGTTTTAGAACGTTCTCATTCTACTCTTAGAGAGATTCACTTGTACCCCTGTAAGATAAACCTCAAAAATGGTCCCTCCAATCCCCTTCCATCCACTCATTCCCCCCTTCCTTCTCCCTCCCCCCCCACATTCTTAGGTTATTTGGTTATAGCTTTCATATAAAATGTATGAATTAGTTTCATAATAGGGGTGTGTACATTGGATACTTTTTCCTCTATTCTTGTGATACTTTGCTCAGAAAAACATTCTCCAGCTCCATCCATGTGAACATGAAGGGCAAGTCCCTTTTTCGATGCGATGCTGTTCCAGTTAAAAAGTATATATATAATTATGCTGCAGTATACTTTCTAGACAACAGGTGGCGCTGAGGGTGGTCCCTGTGCTAATACCAAAACAGAAAAGAAAAAAAAAAAAGAAAAATATAGATATAGATGTAGATGTAGATATAGATATCAAAGAACAATCTTTGCTGGCAGGATGCCCATATTCTCCCGACAACAGTTCCCGCAAAGTGTTGGGCATCTTGGTTAAGTTCAGATGCTGGATGGCTGGCTGCAGATCAGATTTTGAGTTCTCCGCACTTCTGGAGAAGGTGTTATGGGGACGCCATTTTGGAGGTTTTACATTACATCTGGTTCCTAGGTGGTCGCCCACTCCTATCTGTCCTCCAAACTTGGGACACAAGTTCACACTTTGCCAGATTTTCACGCAACTCCTAATTTCCTCTCAAACAGAAAACTGGTGTGGACTGAGGGAAAAGAGCTGGGGCGCCCCTTGTGAGGTCTGTGATCAGTTTTTTTCCAGTGGGAGAGGGGCCTCCATGCGGCGGGTCCTTCAAAAGATTTTTCAGTGTTTGTGAGAGGGGAAACCATTCACCCTGCTAGTTGCCGCGTTAGTGCAGACCCACACAGACTTCCAAAATTACAGTATGAAACAGTTTCTAAGCAGATTCCCTTCCCCTCAAGTTTCTGTCCAAATGTCTGGATCCCTGATGCCCCAAACCGGGTCCAAATGTCTCCCGTTTCTGGCTGCTAAATTCTGCTTGGGAGTCCACGCCTCACCGCACTCTCTGTGAGACACACAAACTCCCCATGAATTGGGTACAGGAGCCTTTCATGGGGGAGGGATTGGTTTCTGTCTCTCAGGATGCAAGCTGCGGACCTGGTGCTGCAGGTCACAGATGGAGCCTTTTCAGCTGCTGCCCTGAGTTTTTTCTGGCTGACACTGTAGTTCTGGGCTACACTTCCAATCCAGCAATTCACCTCTTTGCTGCTCACCCTGTGCTGCTTATCCATGCAAGGACTCCACGCGGGAGAGATCTGATAAGCCCCTTCTCACCTCCAGGGAGCTCCAGTCTAATCGAGATCTAGACTTCTGATGAAACACAATGAGTGGCCTTTTTTACTCACTTCAGCTGGTGTCCCTCAAGTGTTTGAAGCAGGAAATTTCTTAGCCCTCCCTCTACAGACAGATAACTGATCTTCCATTTGTGCCTTATTGATTCAATTGATGGCTGAGCTTCCTGGCACTAGACTGACACAAACTTTGAGATTTTCTACAGCAGTGTGAAGCAAGTTGCCTCCCAGCTAACAAACTTGCATGGAGTCACTTAAGTAAGACAGTATTTGTTTTTCTATTTCTTTTCTTTCTTTCTTTTTCTTTTCTTTTTTCTTTCTTTTTTTTTTCAGATAGAGTCTCAAGCTGCTACCCTGGCTATGTTTCCATGGCATCAGATCTAAAAGCAAACGCTCCCAGGGTCAAGCGATTCGCCTGCCTCCACATCCCAAGTAGCTAGGACTACAGGCTCCCACCAAAATGCACAGGTATTTTTTGGTTGCAGCCATCATTGTTGTTTGGCTTTCCTGGGCTTGATTTGAACCTGCCAGCTCAGCAGTATATAGCAGGCACCTTACTCAATTGAGCCACATGCACCAAGTCTTTTTTTTTTTTTTTTAATCTGTGACACAGAGGCTCACTTTGTCATCCTTGATGGAGTGCCATGGAATCACAGCAAACAGCAACCTCCAACTCCTGGGTTTAGGCAAATTTTTGCGTCAGCCTCCCACGTAGCTGGGACTACAGTTTCCCTCCACAAATTCCAGCTATTTTTTGTTGCAGTTTGGCCAGGTCTGGGTTACAAACCCACACCCATGTTATATGTTGCCAGCACCCCTCTATGCATTCAGCCACAGGAACCACCCCTGGGATACTATTTCAAGGACCTGTATTGACACCTACTACAAAACATCGATTTTGGATAAGCTTACAAATTCACTATGCCTGCCCACAGCCTCAATTTGGACAAAGCATCACAGGTCTTAAACATGTAAACTTTGCTTGAATCATCAAAGTAATTTTGATCTTTTTAGATGATGAAAATGTTTGTTGGTTGTTTTGTTGATTTGTCTGTGCATGGGTGTATGTATGGATATTTTAAAAATACAGTTTCTGTATGTGGTTCAGTCTTGTCTTTCATGGCCTTGGCCTAGAATCTCAGAGGTCCTAAAACTTTTTAAACAGGGAGCCAGTTCACTGTCCCTCAGACCATTGGAGGGCTGAACTGTGGGCTCTGGGATGAGTCAGTGGCTAAGCAGGACAGACAGTGGTAGCAAAAACACCTGGCAGGCCAATTAAATGTCCTAGGTGGGCTTCATGTGGCCCACAGGCCGTAGTTGGAGGATGCCTGGATCATAGCAACCTCAAACTCCAGGATTCAGGCCAATCCTCCTGCCTGAGACACCCATGTGGCTAGGAGGACAGGTTCCTGTCATGACATACAAATAAATTTTCACTTCTTAGTAGAGACAGGGTCTGACTCTTGCTTAGTCTGTTCTCAACACCCCCGTGTTCAAGAACTCCACACAACTCAGCCTGCCAGAGGCCTGGGATTATAGGTGTGATCCACCAAGTTTGGTCATTTTTTCTTTCTTAGATTCCCTCCCTCCCTCCCTTCCCTGCTCCATGACTTTATCCTTCTGTCCTCCAATTCTCTCTCTGTAATTAGCTTGCTGTCTCCATTTTTTTACTTTCCTTCATCACTTTCTTTCCCCATATCTCCCTTTTGCACCTTAAGTGAAAGTGTTCTTTGGAGCCTCTGATCAGAGACGCAGGGAAAAGAAACTGCAGATGAGATGATTGATTTGAAGGGAGGCTGAGACTCGCTCTGGTCAGTGGCCCGGCTTACCTTTACTGATTATCTTATATACTTTCAAACATTCAGTAAGAATTTAACACAGATACAAAGAAGTGAGGTAACATTAGGACGTTACCATTAAGATTATAATTCAGTGTGAAGGCTAAGAAACACATATACAATTGATCTTGTTTAGAGTAAAAGCATAAGGTAGACTGACTGTCTGTTCTTGCCAGCCCAAACAGAAACTAGAGATTATAATGTTAATGAAGGGAGAAGACAGAGAACAGAACCCAATGCTGGAAGACAGGCATACTTGCCCCCAGCTACACCTCCGCTGATTCTCCAGAATTAGTAATAAAGAGAGTCTTTCTGCATATTTCTGCATATCTATAGGCAGGTACAGAAGCTTGATCTTCAAATAAATCTTTCTCAGAATCAATCTCCTGGGGGAGCACATTGCAGCGAACTGCCATGTCTGAGCAAGGGGTGCTTATCTCTTACACTTAAGGGAAAATTTTCTAATAACAAACAAACAAACTAGAGAAGTTATACCTATATTTGTATTCTTGAACTCTATACTTGACATGGGTGAATTGGGGTGTGTGTGAATTATATCTGAATAGTGTTTTTTTCCCCTAATCTATGGGCTGTGAGGTATGAAGCAAATAGAGAAAAACCTTCATGAAAACATAAGCACAGATGAGCACTGTAGCTCACACCTATAATCCCAGCAATTTCAGAGGCCAACGCAGAAAGATCCCTGGAAGATAAGGTGTTTCATACCAGACTAAGCAACACAGTGAGACCCCACTCATCCAAGGATTATCTCCAAAATTTTCCCAGCAGTTTTGGCATGGGCCTATACTCTCAGCTAGGGAGAAGAATAAATTCAAAAGGATCACCTGAGGTCAGAAGCTTGCATTTCCTTGAGCTATGATGATACCAATGTAATTTTTTTTATAGACACAGACTCTAAATCTGCTGCTATTGGTAGAGTGCCATGACTTCACACAGCTCAGAGAAACCTCCAACTTCTGGGCTTAGGCAATTCTCTTGCCTCAGCCTCTGAAGTAGCTGAGACTACAGCCTCCTGCCACAATGCCTGGCTATATGTTTGTTGTAGTTTGGTTGGGGCCAAGTTGAATCCACCACCCTTGGTATATGAGGGTGGTACCCTACCCACTGACCCACCAGTGTTGCCCAACCAATGGATCTTTTTGGAGAAAAGGGGGAAACACAGTATAAAATTTATAAGTGATATATTGTATAGGTGCAGGAGAAGTCTGGTAGCCTATAAAATATTTTTTATGTGTATCCCAAATGGATTTATTAGCAGGATTGCTAGTCTATCTCAATATGGGTAAATTAGCGAATAGGACACAGTACATTAATATAATCAGTAAGAAAAATCACATGGTGAACTCATCAGAAACAGCAAATCATTTTGTCAGAGGCAACATACCTTGTTGATAAAATCTGTTAAAAATCTTAAATGAGAAGGGAATGTCTTCAGAAATACTAATGGGAATTTCAGATGATGGGATACATATAATGTGCTATATTCACATGATGAATGTTTTTCAACAGTCAAAATGAATGAAGTGCATATTTATGTTACTATAGGAATGAACCTTAAAATCATTATGAGGGAACAAGAAGGGAGGAGGCAAGATGGCTGACTGGACCCAGATTACCATAGAGGCTCCCGTCCAGAAGGAGAGTTAAAGGAAAGAAGATTAGCAAGTAAGCTGTTGGTTTGGAGCTAAGCCAAAAGAGAATATCAAAGAGCTCAAATCTCCCCTGCTCAGAAGAATTGTGACCCCAAGGAACCATACAATAAGTACAAAATCCATCACCAAGTAGAGGGGAGTCCCCTCCCCCATGAGAAAGGCTTGCAGTATACTTTCTACAAACAAGTGAGCAAAGTTCAGATCTCCTTCTATTTTATCCCATGAGAGAGACCCTCTGTAAACCAGAACTCCTTCCCTAGAGAGGACACACTAGTGTGCCATAGCACTCTCCCACTAGGCATAAAACTGAACATGGACTCTACCTACAATTCTGAAATCCCAATATGCCCCTCCACTCTCACCCTAAGGTCTGGAAGCCTGTCCACAATGTAGTCTAGGCTCTTGGGTGTTTTCCCAAGAAGTGTGGATGGGGCTTTGGTTGTTACAGGTCTGTGGTGGTTCTGTGGCTTGGGTCTGGAGCAGGGACTGCAGAATGAGTGAGAGATATGGCAGAGGGAGAAGCAGTGCCCTGAGGCACAGTGCACCAGTGGCAATGGAGGGAACAATCAGGCTCACATCCATGGGGATATTTTAAAGAGACACCTCCCCCTTCTCTTAGCAACCAGAGGGAGCCAGGCCTCTACTCCAGTGGAAGCCAATGAAGAAACAGAACTGGGAATGAAACTCAGGCCCCATGAGCAAAGGGTATGCCTGAGGCGGTACCTGCCCAGGCAGGGCTCAGCAGGGACAGAGAAAAGAATACACATGCGCAGTTGTGGCATACTTCCAGGGCAGGGCTGAGTCCAAATTACTGCTTTTGTGATCCAAAGGTGCAACCAGCCCACGGGTGAGCATAGCTGGGATATCAGCAAGCATGGCAGTAGCACCAGCCAAAGGGGAACTGAAAGCCATTCGTGAGTTCAAGCCTTACATGCCCCAACACAGGGGGCAGCAGAGCCTGAGAAGCCAGCACAGTGGCAGCAAGAGAGGGTGGGCCTCAGTTGCAGTTTCTGTAAACTCAAACAGCACTTGGCCCACAGGGGAATATAGCTGGTACAGAAACACAAATTCAGGGAGAAGATAAGTGGCAACAACATCAGTCTGAGGCAAGGCTGGAACTGAATGAAACTCTCCAGCTTCCATTAAGCGCCAGAGGTTGTTAAGCTTCAGCTCCCCCTGCCAGCTGGTAACAGAGTGCAGTGGTCTGGCCAAGGAGACATAGATCTTCCTGTGAGGTAGGCAGTCGAAAATCCCTGGAGAATTTGAACATTGAAGGGAACTGGGTCACAGCACTGTAGGGTTACCACAGTGACTGGGAGTGAGAGAGATGCAAGGTGGGGAAGGAAGCATCAACCTTCCTGGACTAATTCATCTACTGGGTGGGCCCTTCTGACTCCATGGAGCATCAGAGTGAGTCATACTCCTGTCAGGAGATGCCTGCTATCTAGTTGCTAGAGACTTTTGAACTCTCCCACTTGAGATTGGGTACTGACTGGGACAATTTATTTGGATCTCTTGACATGGGCCAATCACCTGAGGACCATCCAAGGTGATAATCTGGTTGTTTTGCTGTGGAGTTTTGATTTTCCTTTTCCAGTTGTTGCCCATGGCGGATGGAGTGTCTTAGTTACTGGTATTTCTCCATAGCTGAGACTTCAACCAAGACTTGCTGATTCACAAGGATTGGACAGAGACCAAATAAAAATAAGTCAGAGCCACATATCCCCACCCAAGCAAGAAGGTCTCCAGTGTCTCAGGCCCTAGTACTGTGTGAGTCCTTTGTAAAGCTATGAGCTAAAAGCTGCAGTCACCAGTCCAAGGTCTTGAGCAAGGGGCTGGTGAATCACTACTTCAGGAACCCCCAACACAATTTCACCTTCTCTACTCATCTAGACAAATGGTGAAAAATCATCATGCAGCAGAATCAGTGGAAGAACTCAGGCAACATGAATAAGCAGAATAGATCAACTTCCCCAAGGAACAACAAGGTGGACACAGCAGAAGATCCCATTCATAAAAAAATGGCTGAGATGTCAGAAATCAATGCTGTGAATTCTGATACAAGGGCATTCTACCAAGGGAAACAAAATGAGACTCTATTTGAATAAGTAAATAGAGGACGGTGCCTGTGGTTCTATGAGTAGGGCAGCGGCCCTATATACCGAGGGTGGTGATTTCAAGTCTTGCCCTGGCCAAACTGCCACACACACACACAAAAAATAGCTGATCACTTTGGTGGGAGCCCATAGTCTCCACTACTCAGGAGGCTGAGGCAAGAGAATCTCCTAAGCTCAAGAGCTAGGGGTTGCTGTGAGATGTGATGCCATGGCACTCTACTGGGGGTAACAATGCGAACCTCTGTCTCTTAAAAAAATAGAGTAAACCATTGTTAGTGGACTTGCCCCTCAATTTTACATTTTACCACAGTTGTAGTGTTAAAATTGTAGCCCTATATTACAAGACATGAGAAAATTTTTTCTCTCATAGAGAAATAGTTTTCTTTTTTTTAAATTATTATTCATTAAATCATAACTTATGTAATTTGATGCATTTATGGGGTTCAATGGTGTTCTGCTTCGATATACAATGTGAAATGTTTACATGGAACTAAGTAACACATCCATCCCATTTATACTCATTTATTAATAGTTTTGAAATGTACCATTGCATCATGCACATTAGGTGAGGTCCCACCAGATACACTCCCTCCTCCCATATCTCCCCTCCCCTTCCCTCTCTATCCTCTTCCCTTCTACTTTCTGGACTATAGTTATGTTTTGCCATTCACATGAGTGTGTAGGTGGTTATATATTGACTTCATAGTAGTATTGAGTACCTTGGAAAATTTTTCTTCCATTCTTGAGATACATTACTAAGAAGAATATTTTCCAGCTCCATTCAGGTAAACATAAAAGATGTGAAGTCTCCATCTCTTTTTGGCTGCATAGTATTTCATGCTGTACATATACCTCAATTTGTTAATCCATTCATGGGTTGATGGGCACTTAGGCTGTTTCCATGTTTTGGCTATTATGAACTGGGCTTCAATAAACATTCTGGTGCAAATTTAAAATAAGTATTGATCATCTGGGTGTATACCTAGTAGTGGAATTGCAAGATGGAATGGTAGTCTACTTTTATTTCCTTGAGTGTTCTACAAATTTCTTTCCAAAAAGATCATATTGGCTTGCATTTCCACAAGCCTTGTGGGAGTATTCACTTCTTTCCATATCCATGCCAACATCTGTAGTTTTGGTATACTGTGATGTGGGATAATCTTACTGGAGTTAGATGATATCTCAAAGTGATTTTGATTTACTTTTCTCGGATGATTAAGGATGATGAGCATTTTTTCATGTGTTTTTAGGCCATGCATCTATCTTCCTCAGAGAAGTTTCTGTTGAAGTCTCTTACCCACATAGAATTGGGGTTATTTATTCTTTTCTTATTGATTAGGTTGAGTTTTCTGTGATACCATTTATCAGACCTTTCTCAGAAGCATAACTTGAAGAAATCTCTCATTCTGAAGGTTGTCTGTTTGTACTACTTCCTGTGCTCTTCGCTGTGCAAAAGCTTTTTAGTTTGATTAGATCCCAGTAACGTATTTTTGGTGGTGCTTCAATTTCCCAGGGGGTTCTCATCATAAAATATTCTCTCAGGCCAATTTCTTCAAGTGTTTTCCCTGCACACTCTTCTAGTGTTTTTAAAGTTTCATGTCTTAAGTCTAAATCTTTTATCCAGTGAGAATCAATTTTTGTTAATGTTGAAAGGTGGGGGTCCAGTTTCAGTCTTCCAAAGGTTGCCAGCCAGTTCACTCATCACTATTTGTTAAATAGGTATTCTTTCCCCCACTAAATATTTTTGATAGGCTTGTTAAAGACCAAATGATGATAAATACCTGGGTTTATCTTGGTTTTCTATTCTGTTCCATAGTTCTACCACTCTGTTTTTGTGCCAGTGCCATGATGTTTGATCACTAAAGATTTATAGTATGACCCGAAGTCTGGTAACGTGATACCTCCTGATATGTTATTTCTGAGTAATGTATTTGTTATTCGAGGTTTTTTCCGATTCTATATAAAATGAAGTACTATTTTTTTCCAGTTCTTTTATCTATGACAATGGTGCTTTAGTAGGGATTGCATTAAATCAGTAGATTTCTTTGTGTAGTGTGGACATTTTAACAATGAGGATTCTTGCCAGACATGAGCATAGTATGTTTTTCCATTTGTTAATATCTTCAGCTATTTATCTTCTCAGAGTTTCATAGTTCTCCTTAAAAAGATCTTTCACATTCTTTGCTAGGTAAATTCCCAGATATTTAATCTTTAGCACTATTTTAAAAGGAATAGAGTCCTTGATTGTTTTTTCAGCTTGACTATTGTCAGAGTATATAAAAGCTACTGATTTTTAAGTATTGATTTTGTATCCAGAGGTGCTGCTGTATACCTTGATCACTTGTAAGAGTTTTAAAGTTGAGTCCTTGGGATTTTCCAGGTCTTGGATCATATCATCAGTGAAGAGTGAAAATTTGATCTACTCTGATCCTATTTGGCTATCCTTGATCACCATCTTTTGCCTGATTGCAGTGGTTAAGTCTTCCCTTACTATGTTGAATAGCACTGGAGACAGTGGGCATCCTTGTCTCATTCCTGATCTCAGTGGAAATGTTTTCAATTTACACCATTCAATATGATATTGGCTGTGTGTTTTCTGTAGATGGCCTCTATCAGTTTAAGCAATGTTCTTTCTACGTTTATTTTCTTAAAAATTCTGATCATGAAAGAATGCTGGATAATATAAAGGCTTTTTCTACGGTAATTCAGAGAATCATATGGTCTTTGTTTTTTCATTTTATTGATATATTATATTTATAGATTTGTGTATGTTGAATCCACCCTGTAATCCTGGAATAAAACCAACTTGATCATGGTGTATAATTTTCTTGATGTGTTGTTGAATTCTGTTTGGTAAGATCTTATTGAATATTTTTGCATAAATATTCATTAATAATATTGGTCTATAATTTTCTTTCTTTGTTGGATCCTTTCCTGGCTTGGGGATCAGGATGATATTTTCTTCACAGAATGTTTTCGGAAGTATTCCTTCTTTTTCTACGCTTTGGAAAACTGTATAATATAGGTATTAGTTCTTCCTGAAAGGTCTTATAGAATTCTCATGTGAAGCCATCTGGTTTGGACTTTTCTTTTTAGGGAAATTTTGTATTGTTGATACTATTTCAGTGGTTGATATAGGTCTATTCAAAATTTCTAATTTTTTCTGGTTGAGTCTAGGGATCTGGTGTGCTTCCAGGTATTGGTCCATTTCTTTCAGATTTTCATATTTCTGGGAATAGAGATTTTGGTAATAATCATTGAGGATTTTTTGAATTTCTGAAGTGTCTGTTATTATTTCTCCTTTATCGTTTCTGATAGACAAGATTAGAGGTTTTACTTTGTTATTTCTTGTTAGGTTGGCCAAAGGATTATCAATTTTATCTTTTTAAAAAACAATCTTTTTTTTTTTTTTATCTTCTGAATGATTCTTTTGTTTTCAATTTTGTTTAATTCTGCCTAATTTTGGTTATTTCTTTTCTTCTGCTGGGTTTGGGGTTGGAATTTTTTCCAGTTGTTGGAGATGATCCATTAAGTTGTTGGATTTCTCTTTTTCTGTTTCCTTGATGAAGCCTTCGAATGATATAAATTTCCCTCTTGGGACTGCCTTTGCAGCATCGCACTTGTTTCGATAGTTTGTGTCTTCATTATCATTTAGTTCCAAAAATTTGGTGATTTCCTTCTCAAACTCATCTTTGACCCAGCTATCAGTCAGCCTAAGATTATTTAGGTTCCATGACTTTGTTTGTGTATGACGATTCCCATTGTTGTGGAGTTCAACTTTTATCCCATGGTGGTCCAAGAAGATATAAGGAATAATTTCTACAGTTTTAAATTTGCTGAGGTTAGACTTGTGTCCTAGGATATGATCTGTTTTGGAGGATGACCCATGGGCTGATGAGAATATGTATATTCAGTTTTATAAGGGTGAAATGTTCTGTAGAGGTTTGTAAAGTCCATTTGTTCTAGGGTCAGTTTTAAGTGTAATAATTAGTTGTTTAGTTTCTTCTTGGAGGATCTATCCAAAATTATCAATGGGGTGTCAAAATCTTCAACTATTATAGTTCAGGAAGATTCAAGTTGTTCATATCCATTAAGGTCTGCTTTATGAATTTAGGAGCATACTGGTAGGGTGCATAAATGTTCATTATTGAAATCTCTTCATGTTGGGTGTTTCCCTTGACAAATATGTAGTAACCTTCCTTATCTTTCTTTATCTTTGTTGGTTTAAAGCCAATTGTATCTGGTGCTAAAATTATAACCCCTGCTTTGTTTCTGGTTTCCATTTGCCTGTATTATACAAGTCCATCCCTTGATGCTGAGTCTATTTTTATCCTTTAAGGTAAGGTGAGATTCCTGCATATAGGAGATATCTGGCCTAAGTTTACATATCTGGTCAGCCAGCCTGTGCCTCTTTAGAGGAAAATTTAAAACATTCACGTTAATAGAGCGAATTGATAAGCCTGGCTGTGTTTTGGGTGTCATGATTTTCTGATGTCCAGTGGACATTTTTAATCCTTTCCCCATTGTAGTAGTTGAGTGTTTTGTTCAAAAATTTCCAGGTGAATTAACTTTGGAGGTAGAGCATTGCATTGGTCCTTGTAGCAGATGGATCTGAGAATATCCTGGAGAGCTGGTTTAGTTATGGCGAATTATTTCAACATGTCTATGTCATTAAAGTATTTGATTTCTCCATCAAAGGTGAAACTAAGTTTAGCTTCATAGAGAATCCTGGGATGGAAGATTTTATGATTTAGGAGACTGAAGGTCAATGACAATCTTCATCTGGCTTGAAAAATTTCAGCTGAGAGATCTGAAGTTATTCAGATCTTTCTCCCTTTGTAGGTAGTGCTTTTCTTACTTCTGACTGCTTGTAGAATTTTCTCCTTCATTTTAACTTTGGAAAAGTTAATCACAATGTGTCTAAAAGATGCTTTATCTGGATGGAGTCTTGCTGGGACTCTGAAATAGTCTGCTATGTGTAGTTCTGTATCTCTTATAATGCTTGGGAAACTCTCCTCCAAATGTTTGATATTTTGGAGTGACCCCACAACTCTCTCAGGGAATGATTAGTTTTTTCTGCCCATATGTATGCCTCGAACATTCAAAAGCTTTGTCTTCAGTTTCAGAGATCCTTTCTTCTGCCTGGTTAACTCTATTACAGTGGGATTCTATTTTATTTTGGAACTCCTCAACTAACTTTTTCATTTCCTTGAGCTGTGCTATCTCTTTTCTCATTATGTCAATATCTTTGGTGACTTGGGATTTGAATTCATTAATTTCTTGAGACAAATTTAGAACTAGTCTTTGGCATTCAATTTCTATCTTTTCTTCCATTCTATTTATCTTATTTGCAATCCATATTCTGCATTCAGTTTCTGACATTGCTGCCATTTGTCTATGCATGGCAGCTTCAGTTTTACCTCCTTTATCATTTATTTGGGGGGTTGATCTACTATGGTTATTCATGTTGCCAGAGTTCTTATGTTGGGTCCACACCATGTTTATTTTCCATTATTTTGTTCTTAGAACTGGTAGGGTGAGATTCAATTAGGGTTCCCAGGTAGTAGAGATAGCCCCTTACCAAAGCTCTAGGTTTCATAATTGTGGCTTATATCCTACAACTTTACAAAGGCCCCTTTCAGAGTTTTAGCCAGAGACTCTGAGGATGTACTTGGTGAGATAGCTCAAGCTAGCTCTGTTTTGATATCAGCCAACCTCTACCCTACCTTAAGAAACCACAATACTATATTTTAATCTCAACTATGAAGAGATACAAACAGCTATAGTGTCTAGCCTCCAATGTTCAGTTCTTTTCTGCTATAGAACTTCAAGGGTCAACCTTAAAATGTCCCTGAGTGTCTGGAACCAGTTCCAACCAAATTGTCACAGGCAGTTAAAACCCTCCCCAACAGAGATGAATTCAAGGGGCTCCAACAGCACAATTTGAAGCAGCTATCCACACTCCCACATGCCAGATTCAGTCCACATTATTCTCCACTTCTCTGCTTACAGCCCCAGCTGGAGCCAGGGGCAATGCCCCTGCCCATCATTCTCAGTCCACAGGCAGGTAGCCTCTACTTTCCAAACCAGTTGGAGTCAGGTGACCACACCCCACTTGCCAGTCTCGGTCCACTGCCTGACAAGCCTCTGTTCTGAGACTATTAGAGTCAGGGCACTGACTCTACCCTCTGGTCTCAGTTCACACACAGCTAGCCTCTGCTTGTCAGACCAGTTGGAGTCAGGGGTTCATGCCCCTGCCTTCCAGTCTTAGTCTACTGCCTGGCAAGGTTCTGTTTGCATGCTCTATTGGAGTCAGAGCACTGCACCTGCCCTCCAGTCTCAGTCCACACACAGCCTGCCTCTGCTTACCAGACCAGTTGGAGTCATGGACCTCACCCCGGTCAGTCTCAGTCCACTGCCTGGCAAGGTTCTGTTCACAGGCTCTGTTAGAGTCAGAGCAGTGCAGTCCACCCACATGTCTCAGTGCTCACCTTGTAAGCCTCTGCTCACAAGCCCTGCTGGATGCAGTGGACCACGCCCTATATCTCAGGTCTTGGTTCACACCCAGTAATGAACTACTTGAGGGTTCTCTTGGAATCAGGGGACCATGCTCTTCGTCTCAGGTCGCAGTCCACACCTATCAAGCCTCTGCTGTCAGGCTGAACAGAGTCTGGGGACAAGCTCTGTCTGCAGAAATCATTCCACATGGGGCTACCACTCTCATGTTCTGGGTGCTGTCAGAGCCAGGGGTTCTGCACCCATCCCACCAGACACAGCCCAAACTGAGCATCAACACTACCACTTACCCTGCATAGTCATAATCAGAGGATTGTTCCTTCTCACGCTGAGTGTCCCTTTCTTCCTACACCCTCTTTCTTCCCCGTTAGTCACAGATTCCGTCCTGATAGTTGGAGGTCCACCCTATGCCCAGGTCTCTCAGGACAAGACCAAACACTCTATGCTCTGCAAGGGGCAGATCTTCAGACCTCCTTGCAAGGGGGAAAGGGTGGCCTGGGAATTTGGACATGTGTGAGAAAATATCTCTTCAATTTTATGCCTGGCAGTGTGGTGTCTAGGTTCATAAATGGGACCTCCCTGGAGAAACAGACCTAGAGTTTAGCAGCTCTCTCCAGTGATGTAAAATGAGAGGTCTTTTGTTTTCTGCTCATTCACAAAGGGCCTGTGGCAGGCCTCCTGCACTGGGGGAGAGGTCTCTCATCCTCTAGTCAATAGGCTTTGTTCCTGTAATTTGTCTTCTTGAATGCTCTTCCTTTGAATTACAGCTTGCCGAACTTCTTTCTTGGCTCAGCTCCCCATATTTGGCTTCATAGAGTCCAGTTACATCTAGTTTTTCTTCCTCTGCTCAGGAGCCACTGCCAAGGGTTGCTACAAGTCAGTGGAAATAGTTTTCTTAAAATTTTTATTAGTCAATCCTTTTTTTCTTGATGTGACTCTCACCCTTTTATGTCCTACATTCTTGTAGTCTTCTGGAAACTGCCACCACAATGAATTCTTGACACAAATCACGATTTTCATATGCACACTAAAAATTCAGAATACAAGCTCCACCTCTTTTGGCTCGTGTCAACATGGGCCATATTTCCTTGCCACAATCACTCTGAGACCAGGGAACAGAAATCAATAGACAAAATCTACCCTTCAGATCTACTGACAAGATCCCAACTAACCTATTCCAAACTCACTTGTCCGCTTCTCCTGACTCATTGTACCTCCCCACAGAGGCCACAATAAATCTCCTCCTTTATGTAGTTCCCTATTCCATCTGCCTACTGGCCTGTCCTTGTACTTTTCCCCTTGGAAACTGTGCTTTGCAAATTTTCTTTCTTTCTTTCTTTCTTTCTTTCTTTCTTTCTTTCTTTCTTTCTTTCTTTCTTTCTCTCTCATTTTTCATGAGAAGACTCTCACTCTGTTGCCCCAGTTATACTGTCATGACCTCTACATAGTGACATACAACTCTTTGGTTGAAGGGATCCCCATGTGTCAGCATCTGGAGTACCTTGAAAAAAAGGTAGGGGTCACATGCTTGCCGACCTTTTCTATTTGAGTAGGAAATGGGTGAGAGATTGGGCCTTTGAGTGTCTTGCTGTTGCTAAGCCTTCTCTCCAACACATGAGCTCAGGGTATCAGACCACCATGGCCTACCAGAGAATTCAAATATTGTAGTCATGTGTGGCAAAAGTCATAGAGTTCTACTTAAGAAGTGACCTAATCAGGTACTTTGAGGAATGTTCAATCCTCAGAAGCCTGTGACACATGGGGATTATGTCAGGACTATTTGGCATATCCTTGGTGGCATATATCACCACAATTATGCACAGATAACTTTTTTGCTTCCAACGTTAATTAGAATTTGTGTATTGAATTTGTGGCCCAAAATAACCCTTCTAATTCCTATGTGGACAAGAAGCCACAACTTTCGACACACCTGGCACAGAGGTCAGTAATGTTGAAACTTTCAAGATAGGCTGATATTTCCCATGATCATCATAAATAACTGCAGCTATGGAGTACACTACTGGACACATTGCCTAGCCAGATATTGAGAGGGGACCTTCAACGGGAGGTCTTTGAACAAGCCTATTCTAGATAAAGAAGGAAAACATTGTGAAAAGTGGCACTGAGAATTGTGTGACAAATCTGTCAGATCTGTGAAATCACTTTCTGATCTTTGGGCTCAGGTTCTAGGTGTACAACATCCCAGAGAAGCAGTAGGTACAAACCAGACTCTTCCATTTGCTTACAAATCCATGACATTAAAAGGATAGGAAGGGTTATTGAATCCCTTGGCTAAAGATAAAACTAACTGTACGAAGCAGGAATTTAGTGTGGAGAAAAGATCTCCACTTATTTGTAACAGTGTGAACCCAACAACAACAACAACCAACAACAACAAACCTAGGATATCATCTACACAAGCATTGTAGAAATAAAAGTAAGCTTGATGATGTTAACCCAGGGCAACACTCACTATGATGTCATCCAGTGTTCATGTAGTGACTTCATCCTGTAATGTCCTGGTATCCAGGTTTCTAGTCAAAGATACTAATTAGCCTTTTCTGCTCACTTCACCAAGTGTCTCTAAAGTGTTTGAACCAGGAAATATCTTAGCCCTCCATAAACATACAGAGAAGTGATCTCTCATTTGTCCCTTATAGACCCAATGTACAGTTGAGTTTCCCACCACTAAGCTGACAAAACGGTTGAGATTTTGCACAGCAGGGTGACTCAAGTTGCAACAGAGATGATAAAACTGGACAAAGTCACTTAAGTGAGATGCTATTTCAAGGACCTGTTTTGACACCTACCCCAAAACATTCATTTTAGAGATGCTTACAAATTTACTACACCTAGCTGAAGCCTCAATTTGTTAAAAGCTTCACTGGTCTTAAGCATGTCTACTTGGCTATAACCATCAAGGTAATTGTGGTCTTTTTACAGGATAAAAATTATTGTTGGTTTGTCTGTGCATTTGTGTGTATGGAATTTTTGAGATGTGGTTCCCCTATGTGGCACAGCTAGTCATTCATGGCCTCAGCCTAGATCATAGCAACCACAAACAGCAGCGTGTAGGCAATCCTCCTGCTTGAGACTCCCATCTGTCTAGGACTACAGATACCTATCACAATGGCTAGATAATTTTTCACTTTTTAGTAAAGATAGGGTCTCACTCTTTCTCGGTCCATTCTCAGCACCCACTTGTACAAAAACTCTACTCATCTCAGACTGCCAGAGGGATAGAATTATAAGTGTTAGCCACCAAGTTCAATCATTTTACCTTTCTTTGTTTCACTCCCTGCCAACCTCCCTTAGCCCCTCCCTTAATTTACTCTTCCTTCAACCAATTCTCTCTCTCTCATTCACTTGGTCATGCCATTCTTTTCCTTCCTTCATCTCTTTCTTTTCTCTATCTCTATCTTCTATATATAAGGGAAACTTCTCTAGTAACAACAAACAAAACATACAAGTGATCCCTGAATGTGCAGTCTTGAACTCTATACTTGAAATGGGTGAATTGTGGGATGTGTGAATTATATCTGAATAGAGTTGTTACTTTTTTAATATACAGGCTCTTATCTATGAAGAAAATAGAGAATAACCATCACTAAAACATAAGCATGGATGGGCACTGTAGCTCACATCTATAATCCCAGTAATTTCAGAGGCCAAGACAGAAAGGTCAAAGGACAGTAAGGGGTTTCAGCCCAGACTGAGCAACATAGGAGGACCCTACTTGTCCAAAAAATAAGTTCACAACTTCCCAAGCAATGCTGGAATGTTCCTGCAATCTGAGGTGCTGAGAAGGATAAACTCAGGGGGATCACTTGAGGTCACCAGCTTGCATTTCCCTGAGCTATGATTCCAATGTATTTTTCTGAGTCATGGGGGAAACATAGTATCCAATCTATATGAGATATATGGCATAAGTACAGGAAATGTCCAGTAGCATACAAAATATTTTATACATGTATCCCAAATGTGATTTATTACCAGGATTGCCATTCTACAGCAATATGAGAAAATCAATTAATAAAACACAGTACATTAATAGAATCAATAAGAAAAACAACACACTCACCTCAAGAGACACAGAACAGGCTTTTAACCAAGGCACCATATCTTGTTGATGAAATCATTTAAATATTATAGATGAGAAGGAACATCTTCAGAATTACTAAAAGGAATTACAGATGATTGGATACATGCAACATTCTACATTCAAACGATGGAATATTTTTCAACAATCATAAAGAATGAAGTGCACATTTATGTTATAATAGGAATGAACCTTAAAATCATTATGATAAGTGAACAAGGCTGGTTACAAAAGACCATACCAAGTATGACTGAACTCAGAAGGCAACATCGAAACAAGGTCAATTGTCTGTGAGGTGTATGGGACAGATGGCGGAGGGTGGGTGGAAGATAAAAGTGACTGCTAGTAGGTATTGAGGTTCTTGGTGTGGGCATAGAAGACAAAGATCTAAATTAGATTTTGACGATAACTGTATAATTCTGTGACTGTACTAAGAACAGAGAATTGTACACTTTCAAAGGGGGAACTAATTATTTCAATGATGGTATTTGAGGATATTTTCTAAAATTTGAGGTGTTCAAAAGGCTCACAGCATAAGAAGTACCCAGGGCAGTGCCTGTGGCTCAGAGGAGTAGGGTGTAGGCCCCATATGCTGTAGTTGGTGGGTTCAAACCCAGCCTGGCCCAAAAACTGCAAAAAGAAGAAGAAGAAGGAGGAGGAGGAAGAAGAAGAAGAAGAGGAGAAGGAGAAGGAGAAGGAGAAGGAGAAGGAGAAGGAGAAGGAGAAGGAGAAGGAGAAGGAGA
>CAUYQV010043283.1:0-24934 GCA_963574575.1 Galagoides demidoff | reverse complement strand
TTTTTTTTTTTTTGAGACGGAGCCTCAAGCTATCCCCCTGGGTAGAGTGCCATGGCATCACAGCTCATAGCAACTTCCAACTCCTGGGCTCAAGCGAGTCTCCTGCCTCCGCTTCCCAAGTAGCTGGGACCACAGGCACCCGCCACAATGCCAGGCCATTTTTTGGTTTCAGCCATCATTGTTGTTTTGGCGGGCCCAGGCTGGGGATTCGAACTCGCCACCTTAGGTGTACGTGGCTATGTAGATGATTTCATCAGCAATCACAACAACCAAAATCACCAAATGGGACTAAATTAATCTGAAAAACTTATGCACAGCTCAGGACACAACAATTAAAGTAAATAGACAACCTTCAGAATGGGGAAAAATATTTGCATGTTATGAATCTGACAAAGCTTCGATAAGTAGGGTCTATAGACAATTCAAATTAATCTACAAAACAAAAACAAACAATCCCATTTGTTTGAGGCAAGAGATAGGAGCAGAAATTCCTCTGAGGAAGACAGACAAATGACTAAGAAATACATGAAAAATGCTTATTGTCTCTAATCATCAAAGAAAGGCAGATCAAAACCACAATGAATCTCACTTAACCTCAGTGAGAATGGTTCACATCACAAAGTCTCAAAGTTGCAGAGAGGATGCAGTATGGATGAGGAGAGGGGAATATTTTTACAGTGCTGGTGAGAATGGCAAGCTAGTGCAACCTTTTTGGAAGGAAGTATGGAAGTATGGAAGTATTAGACCTCTCATTTGATCCCGCAATCCCATTACTGGGCATCTACTCAGAAGAAAAAAATCCTTTTACCATTAGGACACTTGCACTAACTAGACTGCTTAGTGCAGCTCAATTTACAATTCTCAAAATGTGGAAAGTACCTCAATGCCCATCAACCCAGAAATAGATTAATAAACTGTGGTATATGTATGACATGGAACACTCTTTAGCCATAAGACAAATGGAGACTTTACATATTTTGTATTAACCTGGATAGAGTTGAAACACATTCTTAGTAAAGTATTACCAGAATGGAAAAGCAAATATACAACATATGCAATACTTATAGAAAGCCAGTAGATGATTGCATACATGCCCCAATATGAGAAAAACTCAATTCAATTCAAGTTGGAGGAAGGAGGATTCCAACAAGGTGGACAGGGGTGCAGAGAGGGAATTGGTGTGCTCCCACTTAGTGGACACAATGTAAGATCACATAGCACAACTTTTGGGTGCGGGACACCATTACACAAGGGACTCTACCTAACAAATGGAAATATTGTTCCCTAATCATTCCCTCATGTTAACCTGAAATAAATAAAACAAAGCAAAACAAAACATATGATATGAAGCAACTTTTGGAATAAGTGAGGCAACTTAAATGTTTCTTGTCAAATTGAATTTCATAGAATTCAGAAGTCAATGAAAGAAAAAAATACTGAATCTTAGCTTTTAAACAAGACAAAGAACAAATCCTAACAAAACATAACTAATGGTTGCTATGTTAAGAGTGGTGTATTCACCAGGAAAAAAGCAACAGTGAAACTTGGTAGGATATTAATGTTTTTCAGTTTTGTCTATAAATAGATTCTGTGTGTGTGTATAAAAAAATCCATCAAGCCTTATACTTAAAATACTCTCTGTTAATGTATGTAAATTATATGTCAATATAATTGACATATAACTAAATACAAATAACTAAAACTAGACATGTAGCATAAGTCAGATTGTCTAAGTAAATCATTGACCAATTGATAAATGGATAACCTATACCATACAATTGAATATTATCTGTAGCAAGAAACGTACGTGTGCTAAATTAAACTGAAAAAATATTTTTTGAATTTGAATTTTTTTCCTGCGGGCAGTGATATACTTGTAGCACCCATATAGTCTATGGCTAGGAGGAGTGAGAGTTATAAGAAATACCTGTATAGCTCAATAATGGAACACCTTGGTGAAAAGGGCATGGAGAGGAATTTAGCTCTCCTGACAAGCATGAGAGCTCACAAGATGAGAGCATTGGTGAATTGGTAGTCTCTACACCTGTGGTGTTGAGAGGCACGAGATCAGCCTTACATTAGGCTGGAGGAGAAGGCAATCGGGAGTGTGCGCATTCTATCACTGACCGGCTTACTCTGACTCTGTCTCTTCTAATGCCACCATGGTGTCTCTCTGCTGAAGATTACCAAGCTCTACTAAAGACTAAGATCTATCTATCTATTCTAAGATTTACTCTCTGTAAGACTCTCTCTCTCTCTCTGCTCCCTCCTACTAAAGTAGATAGCCCTCAGGCACCTATGAGAAATTGTTCCTGAGCAAGTTAGCTTGGCGGTAACCTAGTTAAGCCAGCTGGCAACCTGGCCAGTCCTGGGCCCTGACAAGCGGTGGCAGCCATGGGCTGTGACATATACTTCCATAGATGGTATGCATTTACAGCATTCAATGGACAACACAAACTAAGAGACAGATACTGTGCTATGACTCCAGTGGAAGTTCCTTCAATTTAAACTATAATTTTTTTAATGGCTTCAGGAAGTTATTGTAACTTCTTTCTCTCTAAAACCAATGAATGGAAATATCAATGATAGGAAACTTGGGGAATTATAATGCCATCACAAGGACTATCACCTTGCATTATGGGAAAATCATATCACTCAGGCAAAAGTTAGCAAGATGTCTGTATGGTACAAAAAAGATCATTATATTAGAGCAAGATTAAAAATTAACATTCAACCTATACAAATAAAGGCATTATAGATATAATTACTTTATTGCAGGGAGCCAACTTTTCATAAAGGCCAATGACTGCTAGTCCTTCAAGCCACTGTCCCCCAATGAGTTTTTCTATTTTAAACTTAATAATAACCATGACTAAACTTAGTATTTTTTATCCATTTTCCAAAACACATTTCTGGAATTTTAAGTTTTATTAAAACTATTTTTAAATTTCAACCATAACATCAGATGACCTATGTACAGAGAAAGCAAGAAATAAAGATGCTCTCTCAGTTTTACTCATAAATAGTTGCTGAAAGGTTGAGTAAGCTAAATTATTAAATTCTCCATTGACTCATCTGGACAGTGAGGCCATTAAGCTATTAATAGGTAGCTTCTAAGACTTTGAGAAAACATGTACTCTGTATGTTTGCTTTGACATTTTCTTTATCAAATTTTCTGTTGATGGACTAAAAATTGTTCCATATGCTTGCCATTGTGAATTATGCTGCTATAAATATATGAGTGCAGATGTCTTTTTATGTAATGATTTCCTTTGGTTAGATACCAGTAGTGGAACTGTAGGATCAAATGATAATTCTACTTCTTATTCTTTGAGAAAACTCCATACTATTTTCCACAGAGGTTGTACTAATTTGCAGTCCCAGCAACAAATTTTGAGTTCCTTTTCTCTACATTCTCACCATAAGATCTGTTCATCTTATTATGAACAATTCTAAGTGGTGTAAGATATCTTGTTTCAGTTTTAACATGCCTTTATCTGATAATTAGTGATATTGAGCATTTCTTAAAATGCCTGTTGATAATTAGTATGTCTTCTTTTTATAACTGTTTATGCCTTTTTCCAATTTTAAATGGGATTATATTTGTTGTTGAGCATATAAGTTACTTGCATATTCTGAATATTAGTCTCTTGTTGGATGTGCAGCTTTCAATACAGTAGAACCTTTTTAAGTTGACCACTCAAGGGACTGTAACAAACTATTCTGTGCACAGAGATCATCAACATAAAGAACTAGGCCTACTATACTGACACATACATGTCGTACATGTCTAGTTTATGAAAATTAGATCAATTTAAGGAGGTGTACAGTGTAGGGAGGTGGTCAACTATGGAGATTTTATTGCATTTTCTCCAAATCTACAGGTTGTCTATTCATTCTGTTGATTATTTGTTTTGCTGTGCAAAAACTTTTCAGTATAATTATATTTTATTTTTGTATTTTTGTCTTTGTTACCTATGCTGTTTGAGTTCTTAAGCATGAATTTTTTTGCCTAGAACAATGTCCTATAGAGTTTTCCCGAGGTTTTCTTCCAGTATGCTTATGCTTTCAGGTTTTACCTTTAATTCGTTAATCAATCTTGAGTTTATTTGGGGGTGCAGTTTGTTTCTTCTCCATATGGCTATTTAAATTTCCTACCCCCATTTATTGAAAAAGGTATTCTTTCCCCACTGTATGTTCTTGTCAATTCTGTCAAATATTAGTTGGCTGTAATATGTAACTTTATTGTGGGTTTTTTTTTATTCTGTTCCATTGTTAGTATGAACATATATTGAATTATAGCAAAATCAAAGAAAAGTGACTAATGTAACTTCTAATATAACTAATATAGCTTGCTAAATGAATAATATCTTGTTTTTCCTTTTTGTGCACTAAAATGAAATATGGCTTTTCAGCTAATATGACAGTAGATGAGATAAGAATGGCATATTCCTCCCAAGGACAATAAACTCCCAATTACTCTCCTTAGGTATAGCCAAGAAACCTAAATAACAAAAAAAAAAAAAAAAAAACCAACAACAACAAGAACAAAAAACTCTCGAAGTACACCCAGAAGAATTGGAAAGCAATGGATAAGAAATTTCTTCACAAATAACAAATTCAAGATCAAATCCAAAAATTCATTTTCTGCCAAAGTAGATAATTATAGAAATGCCTGTCAGTGACAAATATACCATTCTCTTTGCTTTTAATAAGTTCTTTTGGAGGATACACATCATTATTTTGTATCTTTTCTATTACTTTTTATTGGGCAAATAACTTTTTATTTAGAATAGACATCAATAAACTTTTTTTCTTTATTGTTTGGAGTTCATTGAGGGTACAAAGATTTAGGTTACACTGATTGCATTTGTAAGCTAAAGTCCCTCTTATAATTGTGTCCCACCCCCAAGAGATGTGCCATACTTCGTGACTCCTCCATCCCCTACCCTCCTTTCATTGCCCCACTTGCTCATTCTCCTACTCACCCCTCTGAATTAGCTCATCTGCTGCCTTCATATTAGAATATAATACATTGGATTCTTGCTTCTCCATTCTCATGATGTTTTACTAAGAAGAATGTGTTCCCCCTCAATTCAGGTTAATACAAAAGATGTGATGGCTCCATTTTTTTAATAGCTGATAGTATTCCATAGTATGCATATACCACAGCTTGTTAATCCACTCCTCAATAAACTTTTTCTCATAGGTTACACTGTATTTTAGGTTTCCAGTCCATTTGGTCTCAGTTACAACTACTTACCTCTATAAAGGTCTGTGATGATAGTAGCAAAGTAGACATAGACAATACATAACCAAATGAGTGCAGTTATGTTTTAACGAAGTATTATATTAAAAATAAAATAGGGGACCACTGGGCATATTTTGAAGACTTCTACTTTAGAACAGTGAAGTGTTGGAGCCACATACAAAATTAATGAAAAAAATTTACAGGTGGCACCTATAACTCAACGAGTAGGGCGCCAGCCCCATATACCAGAGGTGGTGGGTTCAAACCTGGCCCCGGCCAAAAACTGCAAAATAATAATAATAATAATAATAATAAATAAAATAAAATCTGCTCTCTCTAAAAAAAAGAAGAAAAAATTTATGTGTAAATATTGGTCAAGCAGTGTACAATGGTGTCATTTTAGTCCCTCTATCAGGTAAGGAGGGCAGAGTATAGTTTTTTGGTTGAATAAGAAGCATAATAAAAACAAAATTTGGCAAAGATTGCCTGGATATCTATAATCCCACTTCCTTTATCTATAAGGCATATAGTTGGATTTTCTTCTCTGTGGCTTCTGCAGTTTATAAGGCCATGTAATTGAGTCCTCAACCAAGGAATACAGGGCCCAGTAATGTGCACTTTTTATAAGCTTGTCCCATAAAAAAATTCCTTAGGGTTTCTTATCTTCCTCCATCGTTTTGAAAATATTGACTCCTAGGGCAATACCAGTTAAGGAAGCTCATTGTTCCCGTAGTGAAATTTTAGTCATCGCAACTAAACCCACAGAATGACAGGATGGAATTGATGAGGAAGGCCCATGTTGACTTGATTTAGCTTTATCACTGAAGAGATGATTATTAACCTTAGATAGTTCAAGAGAATTTCTATTATTTATGGTTTAGACTAAAATACTACCCAGATCATTTTAGTAGTACCAGTCATAGTTAAAGTATTTAAGCAGAGCCTTTTGTTCGGCAAATGCATTTTAGAGATAACCTTGGGCCAATACTACAGTTAACAAAAGTCCATTGTGTAGGAAGATAAAGGAAATTGAGGAAAATCCAGGGTTCTATTTTCCCCCATTTGAGTTGGTTTTAAATCAGAGAGTTATGTTTTAATATACTGAAGCACATAGTAATGCTATTCTTGGGTAAGTTACTTTTAGAAATATATGTTACTAACGGACATTTTAAGGCTAAAACAATGAAGACATTTCAAAGAACAGACAGTTAACTGATTTTCTTAGGATTTAAATTTTCATTAATAAGATTCTTTGGCTCTTAATTAGGCTTGTATATTTTCCTACTAAATTCACGCAGAGTGTTCATGCCTAGTTTTTAATTAGGAAAACACAATTCATACATAGTACATGTTAATCTAGGAAGAATTTGGCAATGAAAAAAAAAATCTCAACTTCAAAATATAGCATTGTCTTCATGTGCTGTTCGTTGGATAGGTAACCTAATCATTTTCCAAAAATCAAAGATATTTGGAAATTCCAAAATTATATTTGATAATGTCAAAAGAGAATGTATTATGTATTTGGAATTCTGATTTAAAATATGGGTAAGATTTGTATGGTTTATAAATTGGATTTTCCCAAACTAATATTTGTATAAATCTAGCTACATTTTCTGTCTTATGTATTCAATTTGAACATCATTCTTTTTTTCTTACACATGTCACTATGACCTAATCTATCAAATGCTTAAGAATCATGCAGCGTGGTAGATGATTGCTTATTTTAGAATGGGGTTCCAGTTCCAGCCTTCTCTAACATTTATATTTTTATATATTCTTTGGAATAGAATTTTATTGTAAATAAAGTATTTATAAAAGACTTTAAGGGTAAAATATTAAATCCAGTTACAATTTTCATAGTGTTAAATATTCTAAAAGTAAAGACACTTACTATGTAAATTAAATCATTATTTAAATCAGCTGTGCTCTTTGTCATCAAGTTGCTCAGAGAAAGTTGAAAAGTTAAATTTTCTGTCAATTTCCTGTTTGATTTGAGAGAACATTTTGCTCTATGATTACTGGCACGTAATCTAAGACAACTTAGACATATGGGTTACATATGAGTTGGAATAATACGAAGCTTTCATTCCTGTGTTTCGGGTTCATTTTAGCCATAACTTGGCATTACAATCTATAGAATGATCCAGTAGTGTTTATAACTACATATGCAAAGTAAACACATTAGTGATTGTATTTGTGCCGCTTACAGTTTAAATGCTGAAAATAATTCTTGCTCCAAACCAATGTATTTTTAAAATCTTTACTTTGGTAATAATTAATCTCCTTTCTCCCTTATTTTCATCTTACTTGCTTTTTTTTTTTCTTTGTTTGCTTTTGTTTTTCTTTCTCTCTCTCTCTTTTCCTACTTTTTATATATTCTTCTTTTTTTTAGAAAAAAAATACCAGCTGGTTATTTGTTTTCTATTTCCTAAGAGTAAATTTAAATGATATTGCTTATACATATTCTTATTGTATCATTACAATACTTACTACATTACATACAGTGTATTACAGTATATTACAGTAACATTACCAGATTAAGTTTAGGCTCTTTCACAATAACTTGTACCTATAACATTGTTTTTTTTTTTTTTAATACAATATTATTGATTTTTATTGTCTGTAGGCCTCATTTAACTTTGGGTCTTTAAGGTATTAATATAGTAAACAGCATGTAGCATAGACTGGAATATGATGCCTTTAATAAGTGTATGGTAAATGATTTTCTGCATACAGCTATTCTCTGAAACAAATAACTGATCATTTTTCCCATGGGATCCCTGGCAATGTCAGTTATGGACAAAACTTACACATATACATATGTGGAACAAAATAATGTAGTTTTGGTGACACTATCCTAAATTTAATTATTAATATTCATACATATATGTTTATATATATTTTAATAAAATGATTTATCTTTTCAATAACACCTTTAATTTTCTCTCTTAATTACATTTAGTTTTCTTAAGGGAGTGTCATATAGCATATAGTTACAGAATGTTTTATAACCAACTTTAATGGTTTCATTCAGTGTACAATGTTGAAGAGTTTGACCATATGCAAACACCCATGATAACTATCACCACAATCAAGGTGACAGAGACATACCCAACAAAAGTTTCTTTGTGTCCCTCTGATTTTATGTTTATTTACTTCTCATACAGTGTGAAGAGAACACTTACTTTGAGATCTTTGTTCACAATAAAATTTGAAGTAACACATGGTATTATTAATGATAGGGACAATGTTTTGTAGCAGGTCCTGTTTTCTACTACTTTGACTATTATAGGTACCTCATATGAGTGGAATCACATAGTTTTGGCCTTATGTGACTGGCTTTTTTCACATAGCATAATGACTCCACATTTCTTACATGTTTTTGCAAATGGCAGAATTTCCTTCCTTTTTAAGACTCAACTATTCCATTGGATGACTATGCCACATTTTCTATATCCATTCATCTGTGGATGGACACCAGGTTATTTTCATATCCTGGATTTTGTGAATAAAGATGCAATGGACATGGAAAAGCAGATATATCATTTAGATCCTGATTTCAATAATCAGTAGAACCTCCACAGTTGATCACCTCCTTAAGTTGACCTGCTTTACACAAATTGGACATGCAGTACACATATGTATTAGTTCAGGAGGCCAAATTCCTTATGTTGACTACCTCTGTATGTTGTCCAGCATGTTACAGTCCCTTGGGTGGTTAATTTACAGAGGTTCTATTGTGTATGTCCAAAAAGGGAATTGTGATATTATGTTAAATTTTTTTTGAGGAAAAAATTATTTTTCATAATGTCTATACCAATTTACATTCTGACCATCAGTATGGAAGCATCTCAATTTTCACAGACATTTTAAAGTACTATATTTCCTATTTCCAGAAATGTAAAGTCCCTAAAGACAAAGGTTATTATAAGTAATGTTCAGTATTTTTTACACAGGGCATCCTTAAAGTTCATGTACAATTTACTATTTTGAACTATTTTAAATTGCACATGAACTTTATGTCAACTCTGTATGTAGTGTGCATGCCTTAACTAAATAATAATGAAACATAAAAATGAATAAATTATTAAAATACATATTTTCTTTTTAAGAAAATTTTTATAAAATTTAAATTATACATTAAATATAATGTTAGTTACACATATTCATATTTAAAAATTGAAAAATGCATATATGATATTGACAACAATGTATAATCTTATCAACTTCTATTAAAAATAGTTTTCTAATTTATTTTGATCAAGACAAATACTATCTTATTGATTCAGGATAATTTGAATAACGTTGCTGATATTTTGCAATGGAGCAGAAGAAGCCTCTGCAAGGATGTGGTTTTTAAAAGGATCTCTTTCTATTACTCATTTATTACTTCTTTTACATTGATCTATTATATTATACAACTTGTATGCCTTCTTTCATCTATTTTATCCATGAATACTGTCATTAGAATTATTGATTACTCATTTTATGGAAAGAGATTTTGGTAATTAGAGGCTATTTATAATTTGACAATGCATAATTAGGTTAGTATTTGAGACATCTTGGTGTCTGAAAGGGCCAAAGGAAATAGCTTTACTTGATCTTTTTTATGTCATGACATTGCCAATTTTGCTTTCAAGAGTTTTTAGCGCTAAATTATGATATATAGTGATATCAATGTCTATGATATCGTAGTTAATAAGATGTATATTGGACAGAAAGATCAGAGGCTCAGAAAGGTGTAAATTCAAGAAAAGTAATGTTTAGTTAGTGTTGAATTAATTTAGGTGTGACATTCAGAACTTTTTTAATCAAATAAGCAACATTTGAAGTAATGTTAAACTTTACTAAGTAATATGTCATCACATGTTTGTACAGTAATATTAATTTTAAATTGGTAAATAATATGAAAAAAAGTAAAGCCATAAGCATGTTCTACCTTTGTAATAGCAAAATAGTATATAAATATGTAATCATTGATACATACACAAATCTGTGTATATGTATGTATGTGTGTATCTACATATATTACTTTGCTTAATTTTCTTTTCTAAGATAATCTTTAAATTATCTCAAAATAGCCTTCTGTTTTTCTACTTCTACTACTTCTACCTCTAAGTCTTTTCTGACAAATGCTCTTCTAGCTGTTTTCTATAATTGCAACCATTTTCTAAACTATAACTTTCATGTCATTCTTCTCTTTTTTGAAAAGGTTACTACAGATTAATTTTACTTTAAACAACCTTAGTGGATAGAAAATGTAATTTGCCAAATGTGTGTGTGTATGTGTTTAATTGGAGATACTTCTGTTTGAGTTAAATGTAAACAAAATGTGTTTAATATGTGTTAGAGGCTTTGGGTGCAGAGAGTAACTTCTTGATTAAAAGTTTTCTTGACATTAAGGGAACTTGCGATAGATATCTACTTCCCAGAAGGATTTTAAGAATTGAAGAGACTCATCACTCTGATAGATTAGGTGCAATTTTGCCTGGAGGTAGGTGACAAAAAAGATAGCCGTGTGCTGTGATATGAAATAAGGCATAATAGGTTTTGAGTACTTTATAACTGCAGTTCATACTTTTTTCCTCTCCTAAAATTTTTTAAGTTGTCTAGACTTTGGATAGAGAATTGTGTCATCAAGCAACTTCTGAATGTAACTAGAATTTTTACAGACCTACACTTGTCACAATTTGTGAAATATTATGTCATCTGATGTAGGTGCTGAAAGCAATTTCCAAAATTTTAAGTAAGTTCTTTTTTTCCCTCTGTATTGAATATATAACTGTTATTAAAAGTGATGAAAATAATATTTTATAATAATTATGTGGGCAGCACCTGTGGCTCAAAGGAGTAGGGCGCTGGCCCCATATACCGGAGGTGATGGGTTCAAACCCAGCCCCAGCCAAAAACTGCAAAATAATAATAATAATAATCTGAAGAAAGAAAATATAATAAATCAATCACTAATCAAAATCTAATTTGATAATTGTTTTATTGATAAAGTTTCAAATAGTCTTATGGTTTTTCTTATTTTATCCCTCATAATAATTCTTTGGCTGTTTTTGGCTGGGGTGGGGTTTGAACCTCCCACCTCCAGTACATGGGGCCTGCACCCTATTCCTTTGAGCCACAGGCTCTGCCCTTCATTATAATTCTTATACATATTTCCCACCACCTTAAATATGCAGCCACCTTAAATATATTTCTAGTGTAAAAGGTGACATAATAATTAGGTTTAAAAAGTAATCCAAATCTCAAAATCTCCAGGTGTTCATATCTAAAACAATATAAGCAAATAAATGTTTAAAATTCAGGAACATTTAAAAAGGCATTAAACATAACTGGTAGCAACAATAAAATTACAAAAAAAGTGTCTAAGTAAGAAGGCAACAGAGGATCCCCAATAGTTAAAACTATCTTCCACCCAGAAACAGTAAATGAAAATAAAATAAGCTACAAAATCCAATGACTTCTTTTCCACAATAATTTTCAAATAGAATACTCTGGTTTGAAGAGTATGTATGCTTGAAAGTGGGAAAATTATCTATGTGAAAAAATTGTCAAAGGGGGATAATAATGCCTACCACTTCAGCTCCAAGCAAAAATGAAAATACGAGAGGGCTAACATTTTGCTTTCTCTGGATGGAAGCAGAGAGGGAAAAGAAGCAAAAGCAGTTTTATTTCACAGAGATTGTTATCACAAACTTTTCACATACATTAGTATGGATATTATTGGGATACTGGATAAAATTTTAGTATTAGTACTATGTTAGATATTAGCATTTATTTTTAATCAACCCTAAAACTTTTACAGTGTTTAGCATATTGGATTTATGTGGGACCATATTTTAGTGTTTAGAAAACATACACATTAATATAAAAGGATGAATGTTTTTGTCATATCATCTACAGATAATTTTAAAAGTTTTCACCAATGTGTGTGTGTGTGTGAAGAGAGAGAGAGCATGTAAATTTGAAAAAAATATTAATAACTTTCTGAATCTAGTGATGACACTTAAGAATTTATTTTACTGGTCTTGAACATTGCTTTAGGAGTATAGTTAATTTTAAAACAAGTTGAAGAAATCAAAGGAATATAATAAAAGAAGAGAAAGAAAAATAATTACACTGGGTACATGTGTAAAAGCTATTAAGTATGATTTTTTAGCAGAATTACATAGAGCATTTTGGGAAGTTTTAGTAAGGGAATGACATAATATTATTTTCAGATTTTAAAAGATCTCTCATCATTGTGGAAAGTAGGTGATATTGGGAATGAAATGTCAGAAACCCAAATAGGGTCTATTATAACACTACAGTTAAAAAAAAATGTAGACAGAATTGATGAAATGTTAACAATGTAAAAATTAAAAATAAAATAAGTAACATTTTATATTGCCATCAGAAATTGTTAATAGATGTGTTTAGCTTTACTACTTAAGAAAAATCGAGTACTGGATTTTTGTTCTAGAAAGGAAACAGAAAATTCATTTTATTAACTGAGATGCAGTTGAAGGACAGTTTTTTAAGGTAATTTCAAGAGTAATATTTGGATATACAATATTAATTGTATGTACCTTTTAGAGTTTAGGGGAAGTTGTATGATTGAAAATTCTTGAGTGAAAAGGTTATAAGCCAGAAGACATGTATTTAGGATTAATCATTGTAAAGATGAAATTTAAAGTGCTGAGAAATTTTGAAAGTCAACGATAACAAAAAGAAGAGCTAGAAATAATGCTAAAGCCTGGGATATAACCTTGAGGAATTCCATAAGATCAAGGAATGAAAAAGAAATCTGAAAATAAGGCAACTATAGAAAGAAGAGAATAAAAAAAGTAGAGTTAAAGATTTCAGAAGATGTGAATGTGTCAAGAACAATGGAACGGTCTAAATTCAAGAAGAAATAAGAATATAATGTTTCCTTCTGTGAAAAATTATGTTTAAGGTTCTTCCTGGGAAGTTGGGCAAATAAAAAGAAAAAGAAATAAAAGTTATACAGATTGAAAAGAATAAATTGAACTATTTCTATTAGCAGCTCATAAAATGTTGTATTTATAAAATTTTAAAGAAGCTACCAAAAGGAAACTATTCGAACTGATAAACATATCTATTGAGGGTATAGAATGCAAGGTCAATGTATAAACATGCTACTTAATATTAAAATTTTTAAAAAATTCTATGTAACGGCTCCATGCCTGTAGCAGAGTGGTTACAGTGCCAGCCACAAACACCAAGGGTGGCGGGTTCGAATGTGACCAAGGCCAGCTAAACAACTGCAACAAAAAAATAGCCAGGTGTTGTGGTGGGCGCCTATAGTCCCAGCTACTTGGGAGCCCCGAGGCAAGAGAATCACGTAAGCCCATGAGACTGAGATTACTGTGCACAGCACTCTACCCAGGGTGACATAGTGAGACTCTGTCTCAAAAAAAAAAATCATGTAACATGGCATAAAAATGCTTATGAATGAACTTAATACAAGGACAAATTTTGTACACTAAAAACTACAAAATGTTTACAAAATTCAGGACTATGTAGAAATAAAAATATATACCACTAATAAAACTATTGACTGAATATCATTTTTTTTTTGAGACAGAGTCTCACTCTTTCACCTTTGGTAGAGTGCTGTGACATCACAGCTCACAGCAACCTTCAACTCTTGGGCTCAAGACATTCTCTTGCCTTAGCCTTCTGAGTAGCTGGGACCACAGGCACCCTGCCACACTGCCCAGCTATTTTGGGTTGCAGTTGCCACCACTGTTTTAGCTGGCTGGGGCCAGGTTGGAACCTGCCACTCTTGGTGTGTGGGGCTGGCTCCCTACCCACTGAGCTACAGGCGCCACCCTAGACTGAATATCATTAATATCACAATATTCTTCAAATTGATCAACAGATTTAAGACAATTCCTAACAACATCTGAGTTGCTTCTTCTTTGAGAAAATGACATTAAATTAAATTAAAATTTATATGAAAAAATAAAATTTATCCCTGGAATTAAAATTTATATGAAAATATGAGAAGTCATACTATCTAAAACAATGTTGAAAAATATCACAAAGGTTGGAAGAGTTGTATTCACTGACTGGAAAACTTAACTATAAAGCTATACTAATTCAAACAGTTTAGTACTAGGGTAACTGTAAGCACATAGAATGCTGGAAAAAATTGAAAATCCAGAAAAAGATTCAGACATTTATGGTTAATTGATTTTCAATAAAGAAACCAAGACAATTCAGTGTAGAATATACACAATGAAGAATGTTGGAACAGCTGGTTAGACAAAAGGATAGTTAGATACCTGCATCTCGCTATGCACATAAATTAACCAGAAGTATACCCTAAATCTACATGTAGGAGCTAAAATGTTAAATTCTTAGAACAAAACATAAGTGAAATATTCATGACCTTGAGTATGTTAAAGTTTGGTCTCTAAATGTTCAATTTCTAAAGAAAAACTAGATAAACGGAACTACACTGAAATTGAAAATTTCTGTGCTGTAACTCATACCATTAAGAAGCTATCAAGACAACTCACAGAACGGGAGAAGGTATTTTCAAATCACATATTTATTAAGCAACTTTTATTTGGAATATATAAAGTATGTCTGAATGGTCAAGGGCTCTATCTTTTAATATTATCAATTAGATCATATAGGATTTCGAAATATAGATGGGTGGGGGCAACTTCAGCGTATAGTAGGTATGAAAATGAGTTTGTTAAAACATATGTATAGAAAGAGTCGGGTTTGAGTGCCTAGACTTGTCTTCTTCAGGTAAGGTAAGAAACATGTGGAGAATGATAGTGAGCCATGTCTGGCTCCTAGAAAGGGCCGCGATGAAAATGTCAGTTCAGATATTTTGCTGTTTGTTATGGGGACACAAGAAAGTAATTGGAACTTCAGAGCATATAATGTGCTAGCTAAAATGTGCTTGATTCAAGAGTTATTTTATGAACATGCCTGAGCGTTTTCAGCCTGAGGGGGGTACTGTATCCCCTCACCAGCAGGCACTCCGTTTTCTAGCATAGGTGCTGGTACAGATGAGAGAGCAAAATAAAAATATAAATGAATTAAGGAACATAGGTGGGAAAGAAAAATAAACTAAATTCAAGGACATAGAAGGAAAAAAATGACTAAAGTAGTGTAAATTAATAAGTTAGAAAACAGTAAGAGTAGAAATACAAAATAAATCCAGGCTCTGTTTTTTTGTAAAATCTAACAAATCACTGGAAACATAGGTAGACCAATAAAGAAAAACATAATGAAACGTTATAAAGTTCAAGCACAATATACTAAAAATGCAAGGTAGGAAATTAGCAGGGAGCATAAAATAATCTTAGGAGAACTTTACCCAAAAATCAATGCATATAAATTTATGGGTTTCCAGGAAACCCTGAATTGAGAAAATTGAAGCCATGTTCAAATAGATGAATAATCAAGAAAGAAACTGGAGAGATTTTGAGCATTACTGCTAAAGAATTTCTGGGCTTAATTGGTTTCATAGGTGAATTTATTTACAACGTGGTTATTGTACATTAGAATCAAGGAGAGGGATGACTGAAAAAATATTGATTCCTAGGAATAACCCCAAGTAATTCTGATTCACTTTCTCTGGTAACTACTACTAAGATTATTAACAATTCCTAAAATTAAAATTGAAAAGGAAGAAATTTAATTTCTCCCAAGCATATATGTAGATAGTATTATGAATAATCTTCATAAATATATAATTTGTTATCAGCTGCTTTATCCTCAGACTTGATAGAGTAAACCTTTTCTTCAAATCAAGAAATCACTTGTAGGTAAGATTTCAAGGAGGCTATACTTTAATAGCTGTGCAAGTAAATTCTATCAAGCACTTATTCTTGGAAAATTGTAATAATAATTTTTTAGCACAGAGAGTGTTCCTATTTTGATTTCTAATCTTTGCTATGTTTTATAAAATTAAAGACAAAGACTCAGGATCTTAGATTAAACCTACTGTTGCTTCTGTTTAATCCACCCCAAAAATGAGAGAATTTGCAGAACTCAGTATTCCTTCTGCTTCTGAAAACCTAACCATCTAAAATTAAGGTCATTTGGAGTCACAAAAATCAAGTTCTTTATATGTCCAATAATAATTTCTTATCATTTCTCTTTTTATTTAAAGGAGATAATTTTTTTTTTTTTCTGTTTTTGGCCAGGGCTATGTTTGAACCCACCACCTCTAGTATATGAGGTCGGTGCTCTACTCTTTTGACCCACAGGCACCGCCCTAAAGGAAAGAATTTTTATAAAAATGTGTTTTGTGTTTTGCCTAATTCAGTAGGGAGGTGAATAAGCAGAGTGTATTATATTAAGTTATTAAATGTTTTCCTGAAAACTCTGTTCTTTAGAATTTCAATCAATTCCTTTTGGGCTGCTTTTATATCTCATAAAGGTAAAGCCAAACATGTACCTCGTATGCTCAGAGCTAATTACAGCAATGTTGTGTGTTGTCACACTAACAAAAGTTTAGCATATTCGCAATGTACTCCTTCTTTGACAGACTCTCATGTGTTTAGAATATTTAGTTCGTTTCCAGTCTGTGAGTTGCAGTAAATAAGATACATAATTTGAGATACTTCAATTTAAAGTGATTTCATTAGATGTGAGGCTTTTTTTCCCTGTACTTTTCTTTTTTTGTTGTTGTTGATGTTGCGGATGTGTATAGCAGATGGCAACAATCATAGAAATCAGTGCAGCAATCAAATGGATCAGTGGTATGAGGCATCTTTGTCAGGGTCACAGGCTGCACCCACTGGGAAAATAGCGACAACATCTGACAGCAAGTGCTGAATACTGCTTAGTAATCAGACAGGATCAGGACCAAGGGTGACCTAGAGCTGCGGAGTGAAGTAAGAGAGGATAGAAAAGGATGCCAGGAGTTTATTTGCAGCAAGAAAATTACATGGGCAAAATGCAGGAAAAAAATGCAAAAAAATTCTTCTTCCTCCTTCTATAATCTGATGTCTATTGCATTCCTGGGAGTTGCATATTGGCTGGCATAACATGGTAAATTGCATGATCTGCACAAGAACAGTCTCAGCTCATTACTGATGACTACATTCATGAATTTTATTTTATTTTATTGTTTACTTTATGTATTTTATTTCTTAGAGATAGTGTCGCCCAGATTAGAATTTCAGTAGTGAAATCAGTATAGCTCACTGAAACCGCAAACTCTTGGGGTCAAGCAATCCTCTTGCCTCATCCTCCCAAAACCTGGGCCTACACAAGTGGACTACCATGCCCTGTCTCTTGTACAGACAAGGTCTTGGTATATTACTCAGGCTGGACTTGAACTCCTGGTCTCAAGACTTTGCCTTCCTAAATGCTGGGATTAGAGGGATAAGCCGCTGTACCCCACCTATGTTCATGCACTTATCTGAACATTTCCAGGGAATTATCTCAATGCAAATGGTGCTGCATTTTGTTTGTGGGAATTCACAGTTGATAAAAGTTGTATTAAACATTTCTACAGAACATTTCATGATGTGTCAAATAACTATAATTTTCATATTGCCCTCATTTTTCCTTTTCCTTCTTGATCTTTCTCTTCTCATGTACCAAAAGTGAAGTTTCCCCATTACAGGTAATCAGTCTTCCCCTCCTGTCAGCTCCTCCACTGTAAGGACATCATTATTCTCACATTTTTAACCTCGATCTTTGCATCTCTTGATTGTTAATTTGTAGCTGAGTCCCCTCTGAATCTCTTCTTCTACATGACTTAAAAGGACTCTCAAATTTCAGCTAACACTTACCATATACACAAACAAATCTTCTTTCTGACTTTTATATCAGTTAATATAATTTTTAAAATTTGGCATCGTTTTTAATGTTTATATCCCCCTTCGCTTAAATGCAACTACTTATATATTTTTTTCATGTATGAAGTGCTACTTAATCATACATTTTATTTAGGACTTAACAAGCTAGACTGTATAAAAACTTAATAGTTTGTGATACTCTGATATTTCAATTGGCTTGTCAGTGATTCACATACTTTGCAAAGATACTTTCTCTGAGGAGAATTCTTGTGTGCACTGAAAATAATCTGAATCAGAGGAGGCTATGGCTTTTCATAACCAGGAAAGCAAGAAGGTGTCACTCCTCTTGGCACCAGAGGACACAGCATAAACTTGGAAACATAGAGGTAAAAATATATTTCCAACTCTGGAATTCAGCAGTCTCCGCCATGTCAAATTATACAAATACTTAAACATTCTGAGGTTGTTTTGGTTTTGTGACTCAACGGAGTAACAAGGCTGAGCAAGGGAAGTTAAGTCGCAATCATTTTTGTTGTATTTTAACACACACTAGCAAAATACTACTAAATGGTATTACTTAAGGTCGTAACTCTTTTGGGGTGTTTGTAATGAGTTTATGCTATCTTGACATGGCAACTATTCTATTGGATTTTGGAGATCAGAGAAGAGAAACTGCATCTTAATCTTTTAATTTATAATGCTTGAATAATTTCAGGACAAGAGAAGCAGACGTAATGAGTTGATTGTTCTATAAGTTCAATATACTGTAGATTAGTGGTTCCCGAACTTTTTGGCACTAGGGAATGGTTTCACAGAAGACAATTTTTCTGCAAATGGGGGTGGAAGTTGGACATTATATTCATATAAGGAGGGCACAACCTACATCTCTTGCATGGACAGTTTATAGAATAGTTTGTACTTTTATAAGAGTCTAATGCTGCAGCTGATGTAATAGGAGGCAGCTAAGGGGATGATGCAAGGGATGAGGAGCAGCTTTAAATATTGACGACACTTCTTATGCATCACCTCTCACTTCCTGCTGTGCAGCCCATTTTCTAACAAACCACGGACCAGTACCAGTCCATAGTCTAGTCCCCTACGAGTGGGGACTGCAGCCATAGATCATAGTAGGTTATGATATGTGAATTAGATATTATGATACCCATTTAGCCAAAAACTTAACACTCTGGAAAAATAGATTTTCCTTGGAATTTCATTTTCTACATTTAGAATGCAGACTAATTTTATATGTATTTTTTTATTTTGTTTATTTGATGAATACCCTTAATTAACATATCAGTACTTATTGTGGAATAAGGCCATAAAGAGTAGTGCATGATAAGTGAGTTTTTGATCCAAACAGAGCTGAGTTCGAAAACCTGTCTTTTAATATCTAATATTACATTGGATAATTAATTTTGTATTTATAAGCCTAAATGGAATCTTTCAATGTGCAGAGTATATGTGACAAAACTGGAATGGTGACAAAGAAGAGAATGTGAAGGGACAGGTAATAATTATCCGTATTGAGACCATATTCATCACATTCAAAATAATAAGGCTTGACTTGGCTACATTTAGTTAATCTAATATTAGGATGTTTTCCAGTTAAGGTATTAAATTACAGTGGGTGGATTCAGAGATCCAGCATTTGCCTGTAAACAGACTCTTTAATTTAGCCAATTACTTTGGGCCTTTGCCTCAGTAGTCCCTTCAGTTGGTGACACACAGTTGGTTGAAGTCTTTGGGCTTCTGGGTTTATATTAGCTAAACATGATAGCATGTGACTTTAATATTTTCTATGTTAGGTTGAAATAATAGCTTAGGTCTTTGTATTATAAACCAATGAAAGTCCCAGACTGATCATAACAAGACTAATAGCCAATAGGATTGTGTGTGGCTGCCCTTGACAGACTTTTGGTGCCTAAGGTTGATTTTTCTCAGATGTGTGTTATTACCAAGGAGAGTTTGTCTGCTTTCATCATTATGAGATATGGTATTGATTTCATTATTATTTACACATGTGATTATATTTACTGAGTGGAATTTCTTATTTCTCTTCTTCATATTTCACACTGTCTGTAAAGACATCCCTGAAGCTTGAATTTTAATTACTTAGAGGAGATTGTAAGGACAGTTATATGATTTATTCAAGTCATAATCAGAATATTGAGTAAGGCTTTCTTAGTGGTCGAATTTCAGGCTCAAATGAGTCCCATATCATATGAACAGGAGGCTGGCCCAGGGGACAATATATAATTAAAGAGTTCTGAGAAGGTTACTTTAAAAGTTTATATAAGATGTGAGTTAGCCAAAGGGGCTTTCGATTTAGAGAGAGTAAGTCCTGGGGCAAGATAGAGACCCACTTGGGGTCCATTTGGCCAATAGGAATTTTAAAAAGGTATTTGAGGAAATCGTTATTTCTCTCAATTAATCCAGTAACTATCAGGAAGAAGAAAGTTCTATTAAATATCTTTTTGAAGAGCCCAGTGATGTGTATTCTATATTGTGAGAACTGAAATGAATGCTTTGGTTGCTATTAGTACTATCTGTGATCCTGAAAAAAGGTAAACAGTGCCCAATAGTATATAAGTAAATAATAACCAAAGGGAAATAGTGCAAAGCAGAAAGTGAGGCCTTTTATTGTGGCCCTAGCATATGTAGACTTCTGACCTTGATATATCAGGTATATCTGAGGCTAGAAATTCCCAGAGATTTTACCAATAAGGAGAAAACTATTAGGCAATATCTCAATAGTTTGTAAAAGTGTGCAAATGGAGCAACTTTTTTTGTTCTTCTGACCAGGAAATCTAATGCTAAAATTATTGCCTAACGTGTGGGCAATTGTGCTGATACTTTGATCTTGTCTTTTATTAGGGACATCCTACAGATAGAAGACAATTACATTTCACTGACGCTCACCGGTTATGAATTTGGCAATGTCTTTCCCATAGATTATGAACTCCCGTTGCTGTTCACTCAGTTGATCCCAAGGGGATCCCTGAGTATCCAAGGTGTCTAGGAGGGGATAATCTCCAGCATCATGCCATCTAGCAAAAAACTAAGGATAGGGAAGCTGCTTCCTCCTGTAGGAGAAATATGCCACAGGGGGAGGAGGGTGCAAGGATGAGATGTCTCTTTTCTTGTTCCGGAGGCTACGTTTGGCTTGACAGTGGGCTACTGGTCTCCAAGGGTGTAACTGACATATATCACGAGGGTTTAGGAATTATGAAGTGTGTGACCCTAACACCCTGGCCCAGGAAAGTAAACCTCTCTAACTGGTCCATTCTATCCCTTCAGCAGAAGGAAAGTTGAGTAAAGAGAGACTTGGCCAGCACCTACAGACACAGCAGAAGCAACAAGGATAAAGCTAGCTGGTCAACAGCTGCAGTTCTGTTTCAGGTGATTCTTGAGGTGTTCTGGAACCAACTAGCAAGCTAAGGGAGCCTATCTCCCTATACCTCCTGGCCCTCCAGAACCTACCAAGAGTCAACAGTCATGGGCATACTATTCTGCTCACTGAGTCAGTTGTTTTATATGATGTAAAGATTCCTTGATGGCAATACTCAACACATTGACATTTGAATAGATGAACAGTAGAAATTTTATTTTAAATATTTACATCTCCAAATAAGGAAGGATACTAGGTGAGGTTGCTCAGAGGGTTACACACCAGGACAAGATAAGAGCAAGCTGGATGTGTTAGAGGAAGTTTATGTGTGGCAAATAGTTTTAAGGTGTCAGCTTATATATATCAAATAGGTGGAGTTTAGCTAGGTTTCTCTGGGACTCACTGTGAATTGGTTAATTTGAATAATAGCACAGCCTGGTGGGCATAGAAGGTGGAAAGTTTATTAAATTGGGAGTAGAAGACTGAATGTTTATAGACTAGCTTATTCTTTGGTCTTCTTTAATGAAATAGTGGCCACAAAGGACAAGGATTTTCTTACGTCTCCACAGCATAGCTATTACATATGCCAATGATCTAGAGAAGCCAAACTCGGGATGTGGGTAACAGGCCCATTTATCAGCAACAACAAGGTATACCTAACTATTATTATCTCCTACCTAAATGCAACCACTGTATTTGTACCCAAGACCTCATATCATTTCATTTCATCAGGCACATGGTACACACAATTATCACTCATCCCTATTTTACATTTAAAAATATCTACCGAATTATTCTTTCTAGCAATCAAGTATAATGTTATTGCCTCATGACACACATGCAAGAATAATTGTTTTTTACTTCCACTTGTAGTCTTATCTACCCCTTATTTAACAAACATTCCACCTTCACTGGGATACATTCAGGAAAAGAGAGCAGAAAGCAGGAATCACTTTTATTCTTCTGCCTCTAATAAGAAGGAAACATAAAGATTATCCAGAATTTCCCCCAATTCTAATTAACTTTCATACAGCAGATATATTGGAATAGCAGTAGTCTTTAGATGTTTATACTCTTTAAATTGAAGGAAAAAATGTTATGTCTATGACAAATGGCTACAGTTTGATGAGGAGATCGCTATCTCCTCACTTGTCCCATGTTATTTTTAAATATCTAAGTTCCATAAGCTAAAATTTGTTAAAAATATTACAGTCTAAAGATAGGTAGCATTTTTTAAATTAAGTTCTCAATAATTATATTGTTTTGGGTCGCCAGAAACACCATTAAGTCAGAAACACCAAATATAGGGACATAAAGGAAATAACTTAGTAAACAAATTATCACTGTCCACACATTGCATATTAGGCTTCATTTTCAAATTTCATTAATTTCAAATGAGATGATTATTCAAGTTTATGAAATGAACGAGTTACTGAAAGTCTAAAAAATCTGAAATGTCCCCCTTATTCGTCAATGAATTATAGTAGAATTGTGAAAAAGTGAGAATAGATGAAGAGAGAGGCCACATGCTGTTTCTGATAGGACCATCATCTAATAAAACACCTAGCAACATAAGGCAGTAATGTGCAGAATAAAGCCAGCAGCTTCATTACAGAGAGGTGATGCTGGTAACTGCCAAACACAATATTAGTGCCATCCCTCAGGGAAAATAAATGATTAATAAAGAAATGAGGACTTTAAGCTTACAATGGTGAGCTACCATATAGAATAGATTTCACAGGGTGGAAACACTGCGAACTAGAAAACCTGCCAGAAATCTGTGAAGCTCATTGATCATTTGTAGAACTTACGTATCTGTTTTTATTGTTGAGTTTGTTTTGACATGAAATGAATTCTAATTTTTATTTTTTAAATTTTTATTATTTATTTATTCTTTTGTTTATTTATTTATTTGTTTATTTACTTTGGAGACAGAGTCGTCCTGGGTAGATTGCCAAGATGTCATTGTAACTCACAGCAATCTCAAAAGCTTGGGCTCAAACGATCCCCCTGACTCAGCCTCCTGAGTCCCTGGGACTACAGGTGCCCACCACGATGCCAAGCTAGTTTTTCTATTATTTGTAGAAAACATGTCTCCTTCTTGCTCAGGCTGGTCTTCAGCTCCTGAGCTCAAGCAGTTCACCTGCCGCAGCCCGCCTCCCCCACCCAGAGTGCTGGAATTGCAAGCATGAGCCATTGTGGCCTGTTGAGACCACAACATCTAATGATTTTTTAATTTATTTTTAATTATTTACTTTTACATAGGCATGTTTTCTCTATTGCTAAGCTGAAGGGATGTTTATTAAAACAAATTAGAAACCTAAATTATAATTTTCTCTTTTTTCATATTTGAATTATTTATTTTTTGAGACAGTCACATTATGTCACCTTCAGTAGAGTGCTGTGACATCACAGCTCACAACAATTTCAAATTCTTAGGCTTAAGTAATTCTCTTGCCTCGGCCTCCCAAGTACCTGGGACTACAGGCGCCCACCACAATGCCAGACAATTTTTTTTTTTTTTTTTTGGTTGTCGTTATTGTTGTTTGGCAGCCCCAGCCTGGGTTTGAACCCATCAGCTTCAGGGTATTTGGCTGCCACCCTAGCTGCTTAGCTATGAGTGTGGAGCTTAAATTGTATTTTTTCCTGTTATTTGAAGTGGAGAGTGAGTGATGTCTCCATGTCAAGAAACAATTCATAGTAGATGATATATGTTTATTATTTCTCAGAATTATGATATTTTCACCACAAGATTTTGTAATCAGTGGTTATCAAATAGTATTTAAGAAATTTCAGAATTTTATATAACTAAACACAAAGTCCAATTTAGAGTTCATGTTCTTTCCTACGTAAGGACAATAATTAGGGTCAAAATGTTGTTCCTAATTATTATAGGAAGCAAAAAATAGCAAACTATATTTCCATGTAATTTAAGAGAAATAGAAATAAAATCTTTCACCTACAATATGTTCTTTTGTCATAGGGCCTGATTTACATCATTTTGAAAAGCAGATGTTTGGGCAAAAGCATATATATATACATATATATGTATACATATACATACATGTATTTTTTTTTCTCTTAAAGTGACAGCAACTTAAATATTTATAAAATAACTCATTGGCAGGCATACCTATAAAAACAACAGTTAACAGATAGAATATGCTCTAAAGCACAATAAAATTGGTTTAGGCAAGACTTATAGAGGAACTGAAGTTAATGGTATTTACCTTCTCCTAAAATATTTTATGTAATTGACTTATATTCCAGAAAATTGAAATATTTCCAGAAAAAAAATCAGGGGATAAATGATTTAGTATTTTAATGAAGAAGGTAAAAATAAAATGATTCTTTTAAATATTCTTTTTTTTTTTTTTGAGACAGAGCCTCAAGCTGTCCCCCTGGGTAGAGTGCTGTGGCTTCACTGCTCACAGCAACCTCCAACTCCTGGGCTCAAGCAAGTCTCCTGCCTCAGCCTCCCAAGTAGCTGGGACCACAGGCGCC
>CAUYQV010043281.1:0-68960 GCA_963574575.1 Galagoides demidoff | reverse complement strand
CAGTTTGATGTAAGCATTCCAAATTGTATATAAAATCAGTACATTGTACACCATGAATGCATTAATGTACACCGTTATGATTTAATTAAAAAATAAGGTAAGGAGAGTTGATTATAAATTATTTTGAGCAGTCATTTAAATATGACACACAAACTCAGGTGCGGGGTTTGGCATAAAGTCATTTAATCAAGGACATTAAATTAAAAGATCTCTTTGCCCCAGCCTGATGGTTTGCAAAGAAAGGGAAATGCTCATTAACACGCACGCTGCCAGGTGCTTAACGTGCGTCATAACACTTGAGCCTCAACACACACCAAGAGACAGACATTTGGGTCCATAGTCTATTGCTCAGAAAGCTTAAGGTCAGAGAAGTTCAACAACGTTTCCAAAGACACACAGTTCCCAGTCTTGGAGTAGAAGTAAAATTCAAGTCTATTAACCTCATTGCTGATTCTAAGTTTTTCTGCTCTGTCCTCTAGATATCAGATTATATTCAGCACATATAAGGTTGGGGTCTCCCCTCCTCCTCACATCTCATCTCCCCAAAACCTACAACCTAAATTCCCATTCAATTCTCTTACAATCTCTGTCACTCTGTGTACAAGCGTACACCTCTCTCCCTCGCTCTCTCTCTCTCTCTCTCTCACATGCTAACATGCTTATGCTTGTGGCTGAGACCAAAAAACAAGATCAGTATTTGGGAAGCCAGAACTCCAGCCTTGACTCCATCTGTCACTGCAGTCAAGTCTCTAATCTCAGCTTCCTCTTTGGTAAACACATGTTCCCTACCACCATCTACTTTTAAAAGTATGCAACTAAATGCTTATTAGCAAATATTGTTATACTTTAAGATCTAGCTCTTTCTAAAAGTGTATACCTAAATCCTTATCATCAATGATTTTTATAATTTAATATCTACACATCCTTAAGTGAAGTGGAAGATTGATTTTCTCTGGTTACTCTGGCACCTCAATGTCACCAGCAATCTCAAGCCTCTAACCCCAACTTGTAGAAGCCATTCATTCCCTCATGTGACTACTCTGCACTTAGTATGTGGTTGATTAAAATTTAGAAACTAACTTTTAGTTATCAATTTAACTTTAAAACCAATGGTGGGTAAAAAATACACAATTTTTATTGTTTCCCTGAGACTGATTCCACTTTAGCCTTGAAACTTCAGTATCTATGTTGAGTTCTAAGTCTAAAAAACACACCAGTTGTCAATGTTTTAGTTTCAAAACGAGAATATAAAATCTCTCATTAGTTATTACATTTATTATAGGCTGAAGTGATAATGTGTTGGGAATAGTGGCTTAAAACAATGAATTATTAAAATTAATTTCATGTAAATAAAATGTTACTGGAACAACTACAATATATATAAAGTGAGCTGTGTGGGTTGCACTATATTTCTAACAAACAGGGCTGCGATAACCAGTTTTAGCAAAGCAATAGGTACGGAGTGAGGTGTGGACATCAGTCTGTGTCTTCAGGTGATCTGAAGTCCAGCTGCCATTGAGAATGACTGCCAGAAGCAGCAGCAAAGAATTTTGTGCATGCCTCCTTTGTTCATAATTTGTTTTTCACTATAATAGTATTAAATAGTTCTTCTTGTGGGTGGTGCCTGTGGCTCAAAGGAGTAGGCCACCGGCCCCCTATGCCAGAGGTGGCAGGTTCAAACCCAGCCCCAGCCAAAAATAAATAAATAAATAGTTCTTCTTTTTTGCTCATCCTTCTCTGTTCTAACTAAAAAAAACCAAAAGTCTTCATTTATTAAAACTTTATAAGACTCAAGCATTGGGGAAGGAGTTGTTATATACAATTTGTTTTAAATGTCAACATAAAACTGTGGATCTGGGGCAGGGAAGATACAAATTATATTTTCTAGAGACAAAGAAGAGCCCCCTTCAGAAAGCCAGCTATGAAATTAGCTGAGCACGATGGCACTCGCCTGTCGTCCTGGGAGACTGAGGCCGGAGGATCACTTGAACCCAGGAGTTTGAGGTTGCTGTGAGGGAGGCTGATGCCACAGCCTGGTTGACAGAGTAAGACTCTGACTCAAAAAAAGAATAAAAATTAGAGAAAAAGAAAGAAAGAAAGCCAGTTATGCTTCATATCCACTGTGGAAGAGTTCCAGTGGTGAGAGTCACTTGTTTTTTTAATTTTTAAGAAAGGTAACACCAATCTAATAAGTAGTAAAAGACTCTGGGAGAGAAGGGTGGTGGACATGTCCCCATCTTTCATCTGCTGTGTCTTCCTCCAGGAAAAGGCTGAAAAGTTAAAAACCACATTCCACAAGTTCCCTCAAAGCTCAGACTAGCAGAAATGATTCATATTGGACAGAACATCCACATTCTTGTGAAGCTAGGCTAAAAGAAATGAGTGGACTTTCCTTTTTACTTAGCGTATACCAAGTATGATCATTTCCACAAATAATCAATACAAAATCATTAATGAGCTATTTTACTCTTCTTTCATATGAAGTCTTTAAAATATGGTATCTATGCTAGCCTTATTCACCACCTGCATTTGAAGTAGCCCCATTCCAAGTACTCAGCTGTCACCTGTGGTTGCACGGTGCAGCCCCAGGGCAGGGGTTTACAAATGTTTTCTGTGAAAGCCACATAGAATTATTTTCAGTTTGTGGGCCACAGCCCGTTCCTTTGCATCTATTGTCTCCTCTACTTTTGGTTTTTAAACAAACTTTTAGAAATGTAAAAGCCGTTCCTAGCTCCTAAACAGAATAATTACACGCCGTCCCAGGCTGGAATTTACAGTCCTTCCCTGTTAGTATGAAGCATCAGCCCTGCAGATAGTTCTCTAACTTCTGTTCTAAACCCTCCTGCTTTCATCAGCAAGAATAGATTCTGTTCTCCACAATCGAACTCAGCCAAACTTATACAGAAGAGTATTCTCCTCATGCAACAGTGGGAGGAATTGAGGTTCCAAGAACTCAAGCAGACTTCCAAGGTCATATAACTTGTAATGGCAGAGCTAGGATGGAAATTCATATCTGTCCAACTCCAGAGCACACACTTTGAGCCACTGCATCACTGGCTCTCCGTTATTATTAAGACTTTCTATAGCTTGAGTAATGAACCTTCACTAACCCATTCATTGAGCTTACAAACACTTACTGAATGACCACTATATGCAAGATACAAATAACAAGAACATTGCCTCTGCCTCACATTTAAGCACATTTTTGAAAAGATTCAAATATCTTATCAGTTTAATTTGTCAGATGCAAAATGAAGTGGAAAATTGACAATTATTTGCTTACTTCAGTCAACATGGATGGCAAACCAGATAATTCAGGCTTGATCCAGTTAGCTCCAGATTGGCAGAGATACAAATATTACGTGTTCTCTGTGTTAACCCATTTTGTGCTGCCGTAACACAATACCTGAGACTGGGAATTTAAGACAAACAAAAATTGATTGGCTCATAGTTCTGGGAGGTCTGAGATTGAGGAGCTGTATCTAGTGAGGGCCTCTGACTGTGTCGTCACGTGGCAGAAGGTGGAAGAACAAGCGAGGACAAAGATAGACCTCAGAGTGACAAGCTTGCGTTTGTGACACACCCACTCTCACGATAGCAACATTAATCCACTCATAAGGGCAGAGCCCCCCTGTGGCCTAATTACTTTTTTGTCTTTCTTTTTTATTGTTTGGGTTCATTGAGGGTACAAAGAATCAGGTTACACTGATCACATTTATTAGAAAAAGTCCCTCTTATAATTATGTCCTGCCCTAAGAGGTGCGCCATACACCAAGACCCTCTGTCCCCCTGTCTCTTTCCCTCTTCCCATTTGCCCATTCCACTATTCCCCACCCCTTGTATTAGCTCATCTACTGGCTTCATATTAAAATAGAGCACATTGGATTCCTGCTTCTCCATTCTTATGATGTTTTACTAAGAAGAATGTGTTCCACCTCTCTTGAGGTTACTACACAAGATAGAAGGAAGTATGGAGAGTCCTCAAAGAACTCAAATTAGACCTCCTATTGGATCCTGCAATTCCATTACTAGGCATCTAACCAGAAGAAAAAAAAATCATTTTATCATAAGGACATTTGCACTAAACCATTCTTCGTGGCTCAATGTACAATTGCCAAAATGTGGAAACAACCTAAATGCCTACCAACCCAGAAATGGACTAACAAGCTGTGGTATATGTATACCATGGAATACTATGCAGAGCCACTAAAAAAGACAGAGTCTTTACATCTTTTGTATTAACCTAATTATTTCTTAAAGGTTCCTCCTCTCAACCTTGGGGCACTGAAGATTAAGACGGCACCATAGGAACTCCAGAGGTCACATTCAAGCCATAGCTTTCTTGCTCTTTCTCTAATTTGAGGTACATTATTATTCTCTGACATAATAAGGAGGTACTAACATGTGTACAGAATCAAGCAGTCACAGCCTAGATTAAAAATAATAATGAAATAGTCAACACTTAGGTTTGTACATTATTCTATTTTTTCAGCACATTTATTTAGTTGTATGATTGTTCACTCTAAAACTTCACCCGCTATATTTTGCTAGCAGTCTTCCAAAACTCCATGGCTTTGCTCATATACTACAAGTGAATTGCTTATTAGTCTTCCACTAAAAATTTAATAAAGTCACATATTTTAAATTGATTCTTCTTTGGACCGTCTCTTTAATACTATCCCTCCCTAAAACTATAATCAGAATACAGACTGGATATTTATGATATTCCTCATGTAAAACCTCAAAATAAACTTTTTCACCATCACTCTCTACATCCTCTACTAGATACATTGTCAGATTTGTTGTAGAAAATTTGATACATTGTCAGATTTGTTGTAGAAAATTTGAGGGCATTTATCATCTCTAAACGGTTACCAATACATTTGATTTAGAGGATTGGGAGCTTTATAGTTTTTGTAGTGTTTCTAGAGAACCAGTGCATTTAGAATAACGTTTTTCTTATAAGGCCAAGATTGATTCAAAACTTTGTTTCCTTAAATTAGGGGTGGAAAAGGACATGAAAATACTAGGAAAAAAATCCATTTGTCTGAGGCCTATAGAGAGATTCAGGAAAGTCCTAAGCATTAAGTAGGAATACGAGAAAGCATATATTCAAAGTCTTCTTATTATTAAAAGAATTAACTTATTTTATTCAATCTGTGTGATCATTTCATAAAGAATATAATAAGGATCAACAATAATTGATAAGATTGGTATAATTCAACAATTAAATGGTAGACTCAATGGTCGAGCTAATTTTTCAGCATATATATATTCCCACATATATTTTTAATTAAATGCTGAGCCATATTACAGAGAGAGAGCTATAGTAATTTACATCATGTATTTATTATTCTCATCTACTTTTGCAATCTAAGTGAAGCTTGAAAATATTCTCGTAAACAAGTTGGCCATGAACCTGTTTATTTTTCATGCATACTTATTAAATGCACATATTTCAGGAAACATCTTCAAGCTTTTTAGCCTATTCAATTTTTCTTTTAAATTATAGGGTGAAAATGGTTATTAACATTTTACAAGGTCAATGGACAGCCTCCATGTAAATGGTTTATCTCTCTGACAATAATATGCATGATATGATATTGCCTTTTCTTATGCATGTCTGTCACCATCCACCTCTTAGGGATACTCAAAAGGTGTACAATTGAAGGGAGAGCTTCTACTGCATTAAGAACATTTTTGCTATCCCAGGAATATGGGGAGAAGTGAGAGGGAGAAGAGGGGAGTGGGGAGGGGGGTGGAGGGACGGTAACTAGTGGGATCACACCTATGGTTCATCCTATAAGGGTACATGTGAATCTCTCTAAATGTAGACTATAAATGTCTTAACATAATAACTAAGAAAAAGACATGAAGGCTGTTTTAACCAGTTGGATGAAAGTATTTTAAATTGTATACAGAAACAGTACACTGTACCCCATGATAGTATTAATGTACACTGCTACTATTTAATTAAAAAAAAGAATATTTTTGTTAATTTTTACTTTACGGAGACTTGTTATTCAACTTGTTCACTAACATTGCTTTCTAACTGCTCTAAGCTTCTGGGAAACAAACTTTTTGTAAGTTATGAAAATAACCAGTCTTCAGCGTATCCAAAGAACAAAATAGGTAAGTGTGAAGAAGGTAGGTGAAAAGCTTCAAAGTGCTTTGTTGTAAGCCTCTCTCTAGAATAAAAAAGATGTGGGTTTGCATCCCAGCTCATCCTCCTTTTAAGTGGGAAAGTGGCTTCTTCTTTCCCTACATTTCTAAACCTCTCTAAAATTACTGTAAGAATAAACATAAATGATTTCACATAGACACACTAACTAGCAAAGTGCCTTACTAAAAAGAAAGCACTAAATATATGATAACTAAAAGTTATTGTTGCATCCCTATCAGGGAAAAATGTGATTATAAGGGGTGAACGTAGTATCTGAATCTGTAAGTCTAGTGAAGTGCCTTATTGGCAGCAGACATAGCCTGTTCTGTATCACCCTAAGCCACAACAGAAACGAAAGAAGTTTAGTAATGCGGAATCACAGTTTACTCTTAAAGATCACAGGGGAGTGGGGTGTCAAAGCTCCATGTAATTGAAAATTTGTATGTCGACTCCCCCCCCAAAATTAATAATTATGACTTACAATTGAGTGGAAACTTTACCAGAAACATAGTCTAGTAACACATATTTTGCGTGATATATATATATATATATTATATACTGTATTCTTACAGTAAAGGAAGCTAGAGAAAAGAACACATCATGGGGGGAGAAAAGATATTTATTGATTATTAAGTGTAAACAGGTCATGATACATGTCTCCATCCTTGTGGCTTCAGGTTGAGTAGACTGAGAAGGAGAAGGGAGAGGCGGGTGGGGTCTTGCTGTCTCAAGGATGGCAGAGGCAGAATAAAAATCCACAGTAAAAGTGAACTCATGCAATTCAAACTGGCATTGTTCTGGGGTCAATTGTATTTTAAATACAACACAATTGACTAACAGTTAGAACAGCTAGCACTGTGAAATGGGGACAGGGACAACTTTGTACAGTGCAGAGGACTCTGTGTCTCGTAATTTTAAAGAGAATTCACAAAAATGATTTGCATTTGCATTCTGTTATACTTACATTTTTTAAGCTAAGGGTGTGTGTCCCTAAATTCAAGAAAGTTTAGTAAGGTGGTTAGACCACAGGTTTTGAAAGCAGCCCAGTGAGGTGCTGAAGTCGGCACTTGGGATAATTAAATATTCAGATATTATAAGCCTATAGTTCAGTCACTGGCAGCTTAAATTTAGTCAGGGTGTGAGTATTTTTACTGCAGAAATTAACAAATACTAAACTCCTCCTTTAGGAAATGTATAATTATTTCCATGTCATAAGATTGCTTGGAGGATTGAGTTAACTTAAACTTACAATCACCTCATGTATACTCAGGCAATGGTTATTCACTTTAATAAACCAAAATCATAAGAGACAGAACAAAAAATGAAAAGGAAATTAGAAATTAAAAGTAAAGGGAAAACGTTCCAAAATAGACTTTTGCTGCATTAACAATCCTTATTGAGCAAGTGACAGAGAAGAAATTCCTCCAAATCAAGGCTTCACTCACCATGAGGAGAGTTTCGTGTGGTTGTTCACTCTCCCTAAAGGGTGAGATAGGAGAACCAGTTCTGCCGGAAATGCCCTCTTGGTTAGCATGTTGCTCTGAGATTGGTTCATATACGTTATCCATCGAGCCCTCCTAAAACACAGAGATTTATGAGCCAAGAAGTAACAATTGGGTAACAATTATTTCTTATGAGCCAAGGATAACAATTGTCCTTGAAAAAACACCTAATATATCTTCCCACCTTTACATAGTCCCCCATCTGTATTTTCCTGGGCATAGAGAGGAAGAGTTTATACAGTGTGCTAGTGAACAGTGAACAGAACCAGGAAGGAAGGAAGGCACTCTCACCAGTTGTTACAGAGCCTGGAACTTAGACTACATTCTAAGTGTTGGGGAGGCATGTAGAAAATGATGGAATTCCTCAGGAAGCACGATGAAGACATCAAGTTCAAAGGGCTAAACAAAGACCCACTGGAGACACTGCTAACCTGTGTTTGTCACAGGCTGCAGTCCCATGCATGTCTGTAATTAGCACTGCATCTCTGTGTAAGAAACACAATCTGCTGTACTTCTGCTCTCTCAGTTGTAAAATAGCAGTTTCATTCACCTTACTGAAAAGCTGTAGGGATGAAATGAATGCTACACGCCTTGAAATAGCGAAGTGTTTTACAAGGACAGACAAGGGAGTAAGATTAATGTTTAGAACATTTATGTCAACAAATAATGTTGTTTCTGTGTCTTCATCTTTCTATGGAACACTGAATTTTAAAACATATGAGTTTGGATTTTAAACTACTGAGAGCTATATTGTAACTTTTCTTTGTATTTGGGACACACACTTTTAAACTGAATTGATTTTTTTTCTTTCTTTTTTAGACAGAATCAGTCTACTTATGGCATTGTCCATAAGGCAGTCTTAAAGGAGAGATGTAAATGCAATAATTAGCATAGTGAAATTTTCTAGATATGTTAGCCAATGGTGCTGATAATGGTGTCATCAATATAAAGGTCTCCAGGATTATAAAAAAGACTTCGGCTTGAAATGATTTTTAAATGTAGTACAATGTATTGCATTAATGATGTTCTCATCTTTAAAAAGGTATTTTATTAAGCAAAGTAAAGGCTGAATGCATTGTCTACCATCAGAACTGTCAGCCAATACACCTTGCAATTTCTCATTTTAAGTACCTCTTGTTCCAAACATGTGACAAAAAGACCTAAGTGAGATATGGTGCTATAAAATACATCAACATATAGAGAAACACAAACGATTGAGTAAAATCAAAACTTGGCACCCATTAAGAAACAGGAAGTATTGACCAGACCCTAAGCCTTTGTGAGGTAGCCTGCAAGAGATGTCCCCCACATATGGATTCCATGATGAAATGCTGGGCTATAGCAGTACTCAGAGCTATACAAGGAGAATGAAAATTGTCTCTACCAACAGTTGCTAGAGGTGTTGCTTATAGGAAACTATGAACCAGAAAAGCAAAAATAAACAATAAAGCCAGAAATCCAGGACATGAAATAAGTTACCAAATGTTCAGTGGTTAGATCAGTAATGCACAATACTTCAGCTTTCAGGGAGAACTCAGGACCAGAAATGTAAGCCCTACTTCTAAGTTGGAACATCAGAGAGACTTGAGATTTCTGCTTCACAGGTAGGTGAAGAAAAATGAAAGGTAAAAAAGCTGGAGAGAAAGGAGGAAGAGAGGGAAAGAAAAAGAGAGATTGAGAGAGAGAGAGTTGTCATTCCAAATTAGCCAAAACATACAAAGAGATGGAACGCTGAGAAAGACAGCCAACGGAATTGACAATCTGAAAATAAAACCATCTCATTCCAGATGAAATTAAAATCATAAAACAGATGGAGAGATAATTTAAGAAAGAATATTTATGATCTTCATGGAGCTAAATGGAAAAGTAATATCTGATTAAAAATAAATAATTTATGATGAAATCAAAACAGACAGAAACGAAACAGGAACCACTAAATAGAAACAAAAATCAAACAATTAAGAAGTCTAGAAGAGGAATAATATAATCACAGAAAGTGACATTAAATAATCAAAAAATTAGAAGGCACTCTAGACCTTTCGTAAGAGAGAATTAGAAAATGCTGATGAGTGCACCCAGAGGGTAGCATAGAAAGATAAATAGAGAATATGAGCAGCATGCAGGTAAAAGGATGGAGGGGAAAGTATGGAAAGATCAACATAAAACTAATTAATGGGAATTCCAGGAAAAGTAAACTTTGGAATCAACAGATCAATTTCACTTAAAAACATAGTCTTTAAAATCCTAATTAAAATGTCAACAAAACTAAATGTAATAGCATACATAAAAATACATTACGACCAATCAAGGTGTAATACAGAAATGTAAGAATGCATAAACATTTAAAATACTACAAAAAATGTTCATCAATAAATATTCTAAGGCACTTGAAAAAAAATTTTTTTTGAGACAGAGTCTCACTATGTCACCCTCGGTAGAGTGCCGTGGCATCACAGCTCACAGAAAACCTCAAACTCTTCGGCTTAAGCGATTCTTTTGTCTCAGCCTCCCAAGTAGCTGGGACAACAGGTGCCACTACAATGCCCGCTATTTTTTGTTGTTGTTGTAGCTGTCATTGTTGTTTAGCAGGGCTGGGCTGGGTTGGAACCCAACAAACAGCCCTGGGGCATATGGTCAACACCCTAACCACTGAGCGACGGGCATCAAGCCAACATTTGAAAATTTTAAAATTTATCCACAAAAAAAAGAAAAAATACTTAGCTAATTGGGAAAAGATAGGATTTTATTAACCTAATTAGAGTTATTTAACAGAAACTTTGAGAAGATTGAATGAAAAGTAATTACATTAGTTTAAGAAATATGACTAAGATGACTACCATCATAGCCTTCTGATTTATTAATTTATAAAAGAGAAAGAAGTTTATAGTAGTATAATTGCTAAAGAAGAAATAAATTATATATCATTTGCATAGAAAATCCTAGAAAATCATGGACTGCCAGAATCTTTTAAAATCAGCAAAATTATTTATTTGCAATCAACACCTAAAAGTTAATGCATCTGTAAATCGGCAAAAGCAAACTTAGAAAAAAATATTTTCAAGGGCAGCCAAAATTCTTAAGCCCCTAGCAGTAAACTTGACAAAAGAATTTTGTAGAGAAAATTATAAAACATCATGAAAAGCCATGAAAGAGTTAAATAAATGAAGAGGTACATGTTTGTGGATGAGAGGACCAAACATCATGCTAAAGCCAAATTTCCCCTAAAAATGATGTCACATTTCAAATCCATTTTATCAAAATCCAAAGATTTTTCATATAATTTGAAAATGTGTCCCTACATGTATATAGAAAAACAAGACTTAAGAAGTCCAAATTCTGAAGAAGAACAAGCAAAGGGTGTTCTAAGTAAAATATCTACGCAGCATTAGAATTATTTCAATATGTACTTAAAAGAACAAGCAAAAGGAAAGGGAGGGATTGAAGTAGGGAATCCAGGTAAAGGTAGAGGCAGGATCTCAAATCACTGAAGAAATGGTGCAGGATAATTGATATGTAACCTCATGGGTTAAAAAGTCGTGTTAACCCTCAATAACTAAATGAGAAGCTTAACAGGGAAATTACCTTGCTGCAAATGAGCAAGCTTTCTAAAAGCCTCCTCACCGCATAAAACTCTAAGAAAAATTGTGGAGTCAGACTGGCATGTAGATAAGGGTATTTCTGCCTCCTTTTTGAAAGATAGACCCCATTTCAAGTTTATAGATCCCAAATAATAGCAGTCACCTTTAATGGATTATTTATAGTATCCTTGGTTCAGAAAAGGTAGTTCATTAAGTTTCTGCCTTTATATTTCTCTTAAAAATCCCATTTACTAAAAGATGTACAATTTTCCCTTACACTTAAATGAAAGAATGTTTAACTCTTTCATTCTTCCCTTCATGGTCATCTTTATGTGATACTTCATATTTAAGATCACCTGTTTTCCAGAGAGTTAAAGGTCCATATAGCTACATATACTTCTGTTTTTTAATTCGGTAATTCTTCCTTCCACTAAATTCGGGGCTTTTATTCTCTTTTCTTAAATGTGATGTCCCATATGTTCACATTCCTACAGGCACAGATAAAATATGTTGGGGATTATGCATCAATTTCTGGTAAAAGCTATAACTTCACCCCTTTTTCTCAGCTCCTAACAGCACAGAAGAGTGTCACAACACCCTCCTTGAGAACCCAGCCACCAAATTATTTTATTTATTTACTCTACAAAAAGGAACAAAACACACCTAAACTAGTTTTGACTGTTTTCAAGTACTTTGCATATGTTTTATTCTAAAAACAATTAATTTGTATAACATATAAACTTTGCTTCAACAAAACAGTCCAACATTGAGTTCAGTCTAATCAAATATGTCTCTGAGCACATAACTTCGTAAAGACCACTTTAAAAGCTAGAAAAGAGTTACAATTATACAGAGCTCATGAGCCAGGACTCAGAAGCAGTCTTTGTTGACTATGTGCCCCCTTCCCTGTATCATGAAGGAAGACAATCAAGCTCGTTATGCGTTATATGTCTTGAGTGACAGAATGACAAACGTATGTCATGCCATGCTGAACCATGTTATGTTATAGAAACATTAGCATACTGATTATATTACCATTCAAAATGATTTCAGAACACAATCATCTTTGATGCCACACTGCGGATTTCTATGGGAAGTATATTCATAGAAACCACACATAGCTCTTTTAGATCAGCTTGAAAAGAATGCACATTACCACTTAAATCACCTGAAATGGGATTTCTCCCGTCAGATTTATATGGAACAAAGAAAAGTTGAGAGCTGGCACTTATTGTGTAAATTGGACTATATAGGCAACCCAAACTCGATGATTCAGCCTCTCACAACTCACAATTGCATTTTATTTTTCAAGATGCTCTAAGATTAAATCCCTTATCTTGGCTTAAAATGCCTCCTGTTTAGGTATTACAACGTATGTCAGCACCATCTCTACCGCTTATGTTAATCTTATTTGCAATTTGGAAAGAAAACAAACATCAAAAGTAGACCATTTTATTTTCCCAAATGAGAGATATCTCCCATCAACATCTTGAAAAACCAGTGAATAAATAGGCATAATGCCCTGCTGTAAACACAGATATAAATGAATAAAATTATTTTTGAAATCCACTTTTAAGCATTGGCAGATGGTCACAATAGCAGGCTAGATTTATAAAATGTTTCTAGATCTATGACCACCTGATAATTTTCACTGATCCACTTCAGGCTAAAGAAGAAAAAATAATAATATAAAAAAGAATTTGAGAGGTGCTTATACCCTTGAGTAAGCACATCCCAGGACTGGATTAATCTATTGTACCTTACACTTACAGTGCCATGTAACTCAGAAAACCGTCTCCATGGAAGTTTAACCAAGCCAACATTCAACGGAATTCATTACTCAGACAACAAAGAAGAAATTTCGATTCCTGGGATGTCTTAACGCAAAGCAAATAACATAAAGGCTGCATGTTTTGCAAAATAGTCTCTCATACTCATAAGAAATAGAAGAAAATAGCTTTTCAAAAATACTCTTCACAGATTATACTTAGAAATTCAGCATCCTTCAGTTAAACAACTAGTAGTCATTGTGGATAAATATATATTTTTAAGTAACGTGCCCTCGAAAAGATTTGGCTTAAGTGCTTTAATGAAAGGATCCTTTCTCTCTGTTCTTTCTGATGTGAACTTTCTTATGAGATTGCTCGATGTATTAATATCATCACATAGGAAGTTTAGAATATACACTAATTTCTTTTATCTGACACAATGAAATAAAAATGAAAATGTAAATAGTGTAAATAAAATAAAAATGAGAACATAAATGGGGTAAAGAAACTTACCAGTGAAATGCAAAAAAGATTCATTTTGGTAGGCTTCGGTCTCTTGTTGCTGTGCTTGAAAGAATGAGATTGCCCCTGAAGCCCTCTCTTGCTTTCACAGCTGTTTGGCCAGTTCTCATGGGAGATTATTACAGAGCAAAATCCCTGCCATAATCCAGGGGATTCAGAGACCATTATCAAATAATATAGGTCTATATTGAGCAAACAATTTTCTAAATTAATAAAGAACCCTGACTAGTAAAATGAGAGAATGAGACTTACAATGATCTGTGTAAATAGATTTCAAAGGTGACAATGATATTCCTAAAATCTGCAGGGAAAATGAAGTGAAAACAAGCATAGGCCTAGCTAATTAAATGGAGAAGTTGAAGTAAGCCATGGAGAAAACATTATTCTTCACTATTAAAAGAACATTTTCCCTTTAAAAGTGGTAAATCGATAATGTACATAGTTACCATTCAATAAAAAAATAAAATAAAATAAAATAAAAAGTGGTAAATCGAGACTCCATCCTATCTTCCTCTCATTCCTCTTTCCTCGTTCATTTCATAATAATGAAATGTTGGATTCCTCACATGACAAGATATAAAGATAAACCCACTTTTCTGTTGGCAAAATATACATAACATAGTTAGACCGTTTTAATCATTTTAAGGGTACAGTTTTATAGCAGTAATTACATTTACACTGTTGTACGGCCATCAGCAACATCCATTCCCAGAATCTTTTTACCTTTCTTAACTTGAACTATTTACTTGTTAAACACTAATTCCCCATTTCCCTGTGCCTCAGCCCCCCTCAACCACCATTCTACTTATTCTTTCTTTAAATCTAAGTACACTATATACTGCATAGAATGGAAAGATACAAATTTATCTTTTTGTTACTGGCTTATTTCACTTAGCATAAGGTTTTCAAGATGCATCCATATTGTAGCATGTACTAGAATTTCCTTTCTTTTTAAGACTGAGTAATATCACATTTATGAATGTTCCACATGTTATTTACCCATTTCTTTGGTAACAAACACTTGGGTTGCTTCCACCTTTTGGCTGTTGGAATAATGCTGCCATGAACATTTATGTACAAATATCGGTGGGACTCCCTGTTCTCCATTCTTTGGGGTGTATATGTGTATCTAGAGATAAAATTTTCAGATCATACAGTAATTCTATGAGAGTATTTCAGAAATTTCATGGAATAATGGAATTAAACAACAAAAATATAAACTATTTCACAACATAAGCTCCATCACTTTCAAGACACTTTCTGTGGCTGACCAGAAACATCAGCTGTCAGATCGACTCAGAAAGAAGGAAATATTTCAGATGAAAAAACTAACAAACAAATGAACAGAGATTGAGTGTTCATGCCAAGGGAAAATTACCAGAACCCACCAGAGATTCCAAGGGAAGAGGTTGCAGAGCAGAACAAGAAAGTGCAAACTATCAGCAGAGATCAACCCTTGAGAAGCTTGTAGTTCAGCATAAAGGGTAAGTGGAGGGGTTTGTTTCTACTTTTACTAGAGACAGGATCTTGCTCTTGTTCAGGTTGGTCTTGAACTCCTGAGCTGAAGCAATCCTCCCGCCCTGACCTCCCAGATTGCTAGGATTATTGGCATGAGCCACCACACCAGACTAATAACAAACTTAATATTTATTCTCCTAACATAGAAGCACCCAGATTCATAAAGCAAATTTTACTAGATGTAAGCAAAGAGATAAATGGCAGCATTGTAATTGCGAGAAATGTTAACACCCCACTGACAGCAATGACAGATCTAGATGGATTATCCAAGCAAAAAATAAATAAAGACTCACTGTGCGTAAACAATATGGCAGAACAAATGAGGCTAAACAGATCTTTACAGAAACATTTTACTGAAAAATTATAGAATATACATTTTTCTCATCAGCACATGAAACACTGTCCAAGTCTGATCATATTTTAGGCCACAAAACATGTCTCAATAAATTCAGACCATGTACCTACTCAGACCACAGTGGAATAAAACTAGAAATAAATTCCAAGAGAAACATGCAATTCTACACGAAGTTATAGAAATTAAACAACTTGCTTCTGTATGATTATTAGGTCAATAATGAAATTAAGATGAAAATCAAAGAAATCCTCAAACTGAATGACAAAGGGACACAAGCTACCAAAACCTATGGGATTCAGCAAAAGCAGTACAAAGGGGAAAATTCATAGCTTAAATTCCTACATAAAAAAAGATATAAAGATCACAAATTAACAATCTAATGAAATATGTCAAGGAAGTAGAAAAGGATGAGCAAACTAAACTCTAAACCAGCAGAAGAAAACAAATAAATATGGTCAGAGCAGAACTAAAAATGTAAAAGAAACAAAAATTAATACAAAAGATCAATGAAACAGAAAGTTGGCTCTTTGAAAATATAAACAAAGTTGATAAACCTTTTGCTGGATTAACCATGAATAGAAGAAAAAGGGCCCAAATAAGCTCAACCATAAATTCAGAAGGAGATGTTACAACCGGTACAAAAGAAATACAAAACATCATCTCTAAATACTATAAAAATCTTAGTGCATATAAACTAAAAACTGCAGAGGAAATAGAGAAATTCCTGGAAACACAGGACCTCCCAAGAGTCAAGCAGGAAGAAACAGAATTCCTTGCTGCAAGCAGCATGATTGAAGCAACTTTCAGTCTTTACATGTTCAGTCACAGCTGTGTCAGCTGAATCAATTGCAGTATCTGTGGGGCTGACTATTGATCTTGCTGTGAATCACTGGTCCTCTTCACTTAGGGCACAAGCAGGTCCATCTTTTCATGGCAAATTGATGTGGATGGTTAGCTATTGCAAGCTTCATCTTCAACATCATCTCATCCCTTCTCAAAATGAGTTGTCCATTTGTAAACTGTTGCTTGGACATTGTCCCCACTAACTGTTGTATAACAGTAACTTCATCATTCTTCCACCCAAACTTCACCATAAATTTGGGATTTGTTTTGGCTTCAATTTCAGCAGAATTTATGTTGCTCTGATGGGGGCTCTTTTCAAAATGATGTCTTCTTCTCCTTCCAAGTGCTTCAAACTAAATCCTGTTCAAACAAGTAGGTATTAAGTGTATTTGAGTGCAAAAGATTAAAATCCGTGGATAGTCTTTTATAATATGCATTTTGAAGATCCTTCATGTGCTACTAAGCAACCACTATACTGTTTCCCACAGTGGCTGGACCATTATACTTTCTCACCAACAGGCACATAGGTTCCAATTTTTCTGTGTTCTTGCCAATCCTTGTTATGTTCTATTATTTTTAATAACGCCCATCCTAATAAGTGTGAAATGGTGTTTCATGGTTTTGGTCACCATTTGCCTCTTGACTAGTGTTGTTGAACAGCTTCTCATTGCTTATTGGCTGTTTGTGTATCTTCTTTAGAGAAATGTTCATTCAAGTCCTTTATCCATTTTTATAATTCAATTGAAATTTTTTGCTGTTGCCGAGTTGAAGGAGTTCTTTGTATCATTATACATGATATATATATCAATATATCTTTTATATCTTTATATATTCTGGATATGAATCTTTCTCTAGATATATTATTTGCAAACATTTTCTCTTATTCTATGAGTTGCCCTTTTTCTCAATAGCATTCTTTGATGCACAAATGTTTTTAATTTTTTTTTTTTTTTTTGGCCAGGGCTGGGTTTGAACCTGCCACCTCCAGCATGTGGGGCCAGCACCCTACTCCCTTGAGCCACAGGTGCCAACCACAAATGTTTTTAATTTTGATAAAATATAACTTATCTACTTTTCTGTCATTGCCTATGCTTTTGGTATCATATTCAAGAAAAAAATTGCCAATTTGTTACCAAAAAGTTTTTTGCAATTTTTTCTTCTAAAACTTTTATAGTCTTAGCTCTTACTTTAGGACTTTATCCGCCTTAAGTTAATTTGTGCATGTATGTGTTTGTGTGGTCCAGTGTAAGGATTTAACAATGTTACTTCGTATATAGGTATCCACTAGGTTTGAAGTTTTGAAATTGAGCACTTTTATATATAATCTTACTCTGTCTTCACAAAAACCTTGAAAAGTGTTTTTTTATTTTATGGATGATGAAATTAAGGCTCGGAAAATTACATAACTTGTCAACGTTAAAAACTAAAAAGTGATAGGTACTCTACTTTCTGGACCCAGATTTCATGCTTTTCTCACTAATCATCTTTTGTAAACTTTAGGAATGATACTCAGATTCTAAATCTTCAGTAAACTCATCTGTATGATGGCCATGGTAAACTCAGCTATCTGAAAGCAGAAACTGGAGACAGGTGATTACTGGACAGCGAGTTAGTCCTTTTATTTCTGGATTTGCTTGAATTTAATTATTTGATAAATTCACTAATATTTCCTGAAGTTATTAAATTAAACTAATTAAAGATAAATTAGTTTACCTTTAATTTTTTTCTTATTGGCAAAAATTGTTTTATGCTTATGGCATATAATGTCATTTTGAAATATGTATATTCAATGATGAAATCAAGCTAATTAACATAAAATCACTTTACATATTTATTTGTGGTGAAAGCTCTTACACTTTACTCTCAGTAATTTTTGAGTATATATTACATTGTTAATTTTCAAGTATATATGACATTATCTACAGTCGCCATGTTGTGCAATAGATCTCCTGAACTTATTTCCCCTGTATAATTAAAATGTTGTGTTCTTATAACCAGTATTTCCTCCAATTACTCACGCAACCACCCAGGCAATCCCCATTCCACTCTTTGCTGTAATTAATTCAATTTTTTTAGATGCCTCATGAGTGAAAACATGAGGTATTTGTCTTTTTGCACGTGGCTTATTTCACTCAGCATAATGTCCTTCAGTCTCATTCACATTGTCCCAAATGATGGGATTTCCTTCTATTTCCATCTGAATAGTATTTTATCGAGTATAAACACAACATTTTCCACCAATCCCACTGCTGAGTATATAACCAAAGAACATTAAGTCAAAGTACGTCAAAGATATTCTTGCACTCTTATGTTCATTGCAGCGTAATTCACAGCAGTCAAAATGTGGAATCAACTTGTGTCCACCAAAATGAAAGTTAAATTTAGACTGTGCAAATAGGTTTCTTCTTTTGCTGGTCTTGTAATTGTTTTTCCTTTAAATAATACTTATTTCTAATAACCTTGGAAAAGGCATCTGCAATTGCCTTTTATTTTTCAGTCAGTAACACATGGAGATTTTATATTGCCATCTTCTATCTTAGAGTGTTATCAATTAAAAATGCTTTGAGTTGCAAGTAATAGCTCACACGACTGAGAGTGTTTACTCCAGAAGGATTGTTCTTCTCATATATAAGAACAGATCTATGGTTTAACAACTGCTGGCATTGAAGAAAGGGGGCCGTGAGATCAGTACCATGGATACTATTCACGTTCCTTCTTCCTTCCTTTTTGCAGTTTGAAGATGGCTACTGAAGTTCAGAGCATTAAGTGCTCACACAGTGGCTTTCAAACATGAGAGACAGACATTAAAGGCACCAATGTCTGATTCTATTCAAGTCTTCAAGTCTGATTGCCCTTCTATTCTGCCTCCCAACAGCCTCACTATCCCTGCAAGTTTCTCTATTTTTGTATACTTTATACTTTACCATTTCAGTAGTTTTTCATTATACAAGTATTATTTAAGGAATATTTTTGAGATGTAATACTAAAATTTAATCAAAAGAAAAATCAATGAAACTAGAACTTTGACTTTCTTAGTTATAATCTTCTCTCTTAGGAGCACTACCATTATTTCAAATCCTGCAGTTCTTTTTAAATGACTATAAAAATTTTCAAACATACTCAAAACTAAATTAATCGGTCCATATTCCCCTTACTTGTAATTACAAGGTATTGTAACAGTCACTTTATCTATCATGTTTTATCCTTGTCCTTTTTTCCTTCCTGCTAAAGTATAAAACAGAACCCCAGACATAATTTTATTTTACTCCTATATACTCATTTGTATCTCTAAATTTTTTTTGACACTTTTCTAGATAATCAGAGTGTCCTTGCTTTGAAAAAAAAAGAGTCCCCTGGGCGGGGTGCAGTGGCTCATGCCTGTAATCCTAGCATTCTGGGAGACCGAGGCAGGTGGATTGTCTGAACTCACAGGTTCAAGGTCAGCCTGAGCCAGAATGAGACCCTGTCTCTAAAAATAGCCAGGCATTGTGGCGAGTGCCTGTAGCTCGGGAGGCTGAAGCAAGAGAATCATTTGTGCCCACCAGTTTGAGGTTGCTGTGAGGTATGACACCACGGCACTCTACCAAGGGAGACAAAGTAAAACTCTGTCTCAAAAAAAATTTTTTTTTTCCTGGTAACTTTAAATACCTTTTTTGTGTCATCCCTCTCACAGAAAGATGGGGTCTGTTTCTCCAGTTCCTTGAATGTGGGCTAAGACTATGTTTACATTGATAAATGAAGTATGATAGAAATATCATTGTGCTAGTCTTAAACCTACATTATTTGTTTCCATGCATTTATTTTATTCTCCCCAGCTTTACTAAGATACAATTGATAAATAAAACTTGTATGCTTGCATGTCCTACAACATGACATTTTGATATATGTATATGTTGTATACATATACATATAAATGAAGCCAATTAATATATTCATCACTAACATAGTCACTTTTTTTCTGGTGAGAAAACTTAAATTTGTATTTCTTAGCACTTTTAAAACACACAATTATTGTTAACTATAATGAGTATCCTGTACCATAGATCTTCACAACTTTCCAGAAAGTTTTGGTTAAACTTAGCTATTAAGGAAACTGACAGCTTCCATTTCATCTTTTCTGGAACCCAGCTTCCTCCTATCGAGAGGAAGCCCAAGCAGCACATCCAGGGACCTATAAATGGAAATTAAGGGCTTCAGTGACAGCCCCATCTGGTCCCTGCACTGACAACCTGCACCAGTGCTAGCCCTACGGGTGAGGCCAACTTGGAAGTGAATCCCTAAGCCCCAGATAAGCCTCCTTAGCTAATGCCAGGGGAACATACAGCCATCCCCCATGAGATCTGACCAAATGGCAACATTGGGAAAAAATAAATGATTGTTATTTTTTTTTGCAATGAACTATTGACCAACAATAATAATAATAATACAAAAAAAGTAACATTCACATTGTCAAATAAGAGTATGTCTATCATAGAATGCTTTGCCTCTGAGATTGAGTGTGGAGTCATCAGTTAACTTATTATTATTATTTATTTTCCAAAGTTTAAAAAAATAGAAGACTAATATTTATGAATAAAAATAAAAGATAATTTCAAGAAACAGATCATGCCAAATCTTATACACAATAGAAAAAGAAGAAATACTTCAAAATCATTCTGCTTTATCTGGATACACCTGATACTAAAATCAGAAGAAATATATATATATATATATATATATAATATATAAATATTTATATAAATATAAATAAATATTTATATAAATATATATATATATATATATTTTTTTTTTTGCAGTTTTTGTCCAGGGCTGGGTTTGAACCCGCCACTTCTGGTATATGGGGCTGGTGCCCTACTCCTCTGAGCCACAGGCACCACCGCAAAAAAATATATTATTATTGAAGGGAAATTACAAACATATTTCACATATAAATGAGGATGTAATATCCTAAACAACATATTGACAAGTTGAATTAAAAAATAATATTTAAGTAATGAACTTTGGTCAAAAATAAATCCAATTTATGTGAGAATTAGTCACTATTTTCTTTTCTTTTCTTTTTTATCTATTCCTTTCCCTCACCCCCTCCCTCCTTCTCTGTCTGATCTCCCCTTCCCCCATGCCCTACCACATTACTGTCATTAATTGCCTTCATAGCAAAGTTGAATACATAGGATTCATGTTTCTCTATTCCTGTGATGCTTCACTAAGAATAATGTATTCCACCTCCATCCAGGTTAATACAAATGCTGCAAAATCACCATTTTTTTAATGGTTGAATAGTGTTCCATGATATACATATACCACAGCTTGCCGATTGATTCCTGGGTTGAAAGGCATTTAGGCTGTTTCTACGTTTAGCAATTGTAAATTGAGCTGCGATAAACAGTCTAGTACAAGTGTCTTTATAATAAAAGTTTTTTTTTTTCCCTTCTGGATAGATGCCCAGTAATGGGATTGCAGGATCAAACGGGAGGTCTAGGTTGAGTTCTTTGAGGTTTCGCCATACTTCCTTGCAAAAAGGTTGTGTTAGTTTGCAGTCCCACCAACAGTGTAAAAGTGTTCCTTTCTCTCCACACCCATGTCAGCTTCTGCAGTTTTGAGATTTTGTGATGTGGGCCATTCTTTCTGGGGTTAAATGATATCTCAGGGTGGTTTTAATTTTCATTTCTCTAATTATTAGGGAGGGTGAGCATTTTTTCATGTGTTTGCTAGCCATTCACCTGTTTTCTTTAGAGAAGGTTCTATTCGTCTCTCTTCCCCATTGATGTATGAGATTGGTGGTTTTTTCTTGTGGATTAATTTAAGTTCCGTATAGATCCTAGTTCTTAAGCTTTTTTCTGATTCAAAATATGTAAATATCATTTCCCATCATGTAGGTTGTCTATTTGCTTTGGTTGTTGTCTCCTTGGCTATACAGATGCTTTTCAGTTTAATTAAGTCTTATTTGTTTATTTTTGTTGTTGTTGCAATTGCCATGGCAGTCTTCTTCATGAAGTCTTTCCCCGGGCCAATATCTTTCAGTGTTTTTCCTATTCTTTCTTTGAGGATTTTTATCATTTCATGCCTTAAATTTAAGTCCTTTATCCATCTTGAACCAATTTTTGTGAGTGGAGAAAGGTGAGGTGTGGGTCCAGTTTCAGTCTTTTACATGTGAATATCCAATTCTCCCAGCACCATTTATTGAATAGGGAATATTTCCCCCAGTGGATATTCTTGTTTGGTTTATTGAAGATTAGGTGGTTATAAGTTGTTGGTTTCATTTCCTGGTTTTCTATTCAATTCCAAATGTCTATGTCTCTACTTTTGTGCCAGTACCATACTGTCTTGACCAGTATGGCCTTATAGTATAGCCTAAAATCTGGCATGGTGATACCAGATTTTATTACTAAGAACTGCCCCAGCTTTGTTTTTATTACTAAGAACTGCCTTAGCTATACGGGGTTTTTGCCATACAAAACACAGAATCATTTTTCCAAGTCTTGAAAGTACAATGTTGGTATTTTAATAGAGATGGCACTAAATTGGTAGATTGCTCTGGGAAGTATAGACATTTTAACAATGTTGATTCTTCCCAGCCATAAGCATGGTATATTCTTCCATTTATTAAAGTCCTCTGCTATTTCCTTTTTTAGGGTTTCATAATTTTCTTTATAGAGGTCCTTCACCTCTTTTGTTAGATATATTCCTAAGTATTTCATTTTCTTTGGGGCTATGGTGAAAGGAGTTGTGTCCTTAAGTAACCTCTCATTTTGGCTGTTGTTGGCATATACAAAGGCTACTGACTTGTGGAAATTGATTTTATATCCTGAGACATTACTGTATTTTTTGATGACTTCCAAGAGTCTTGTGGTTGAGTCTTTGGGGTTCATTAAGTATAAGATTATATCATCAGCAAAGAGGGAGAGTTTGACCTCCTCTGCTCCCATTTGGATGTCCTTCATTTCCTTGTCTTCTCTAATTTTATTGGCTAATAACTTCCAGCACTATGTTGAATAGTAATGGTAACAGAGGACAACCTTGTCTGGTTCCAGTTCTACAAGGAAAAGCTTTCAGTTTTACTCCATTCAGTAAAATATTAGCTGTGGGTTTGTCATAGATGCTTTGATCAGTTTAAGAAATGTGCCACCTATGTCTGTACTCTTCAGTATTCTAATTGGAAAAGGATGCTGGATTTTATGGAATGCCTTTTCTGTATCTATTGAGAAGATCATATGGTCTTTGTTTTTGCTTCTGTTGATATAGTGAATAATGTTTATGGACTTGCATTTGTTAAACCAATCTTGCATCCCTGGGCTGAAATCTACTTGGTCATGATGTATGACATTTTGATGATAAGCTGTAGTCTATTGGCTAGGATTTTATTGCAAATTTTTGCATATATATTCATTAGTTAAATTGGTCAGAAATTCTCCTTTTTAGTTGGGTCTTTTCCTGGTTTTGGTATCAGGGTGATGTTTGCTTCGTAAAATGTGTTGGGAAAGATTCCTTCCTCCTCAATTTTTTGTAATAATTTCTGCAGTACAGGAATAAGCTTTTCATTGAAAGTTTGATAGAATTCTGGTGCAATGCCATCCAGACCAGGGCATTTGGGGGGGGGGCAGGGATATTTTATTAATTCTTTGATCTCTGTGCTTGAAATTGGTCTGATTGGGAGCTCTATTTTTTCCTGGCTAAGTCTAGGGAGAGGGTGTGATTCCAAATATTGATCCATTTCCTTCACATTGTCAAATTTCCAGGCATAGATTTTCTGGTAGTATTCAGAGATGATCTCTTGTATCTCTGTGGCATCAATTATTATTTTCCCTTTATCATTTCTGATTGGGGTTACTAGAGATTTTACTTTTCTATTTCTAGTTAGTCTGGCCAAAGGTCTATCTATTTTATTTATTTTTTTCAAAAAAAAACTCCTTGTTTCATTAATTTTCTGAATGATTCTTTTGTTTTCAATTTCATTAATCTCTGAATTTTGGACATTTCTTTTCTTCTGCTGGATTTAGGCTTAGATTGTTCATCTTTTTCCAATTCCATAAGATCACTTGTGAATTTGTTGATGTGCTCTCTTTCTGTTTTTCAAATGTAGGCACTAAAGTGATAAATCTTCCTCTCAAAACTGCTATTGCAGTATCCCACAGGTTTTGGTAGCTAGTGGCTTCATTTTTGTTGTGCTCAAGGAAGTTAATAATTTCCTGTTTTATTTCTTCCTGTCATTCAACAGGATGTTATTCCTTCTGTCTTTCAACAGAAAGTTATTTAATTTCCATGCCTTTCTGTGGGGTTGAATGTTTTGTTGGAGTTGAGTTCTACCTTTAGTACTTTATGGTCTGAAAAGATACAGGGTGAAATTTCAATTCTTTTGATTCTGTTAAGGTTTGTTTTGTGTCCTAGGATATGATCAATTTTGGAGAATGTTCCATGGAGTGATGATAAGAATGTATATTCTTTATCTTTGGGATGGAGTGTTCTATATGCATCTATCAAGCACAGTTGTCCTAGAGTCTCATTTAAGTCCCTTATATTTTTGTTTAATTTCTGTTTAGAGGATCTGTCCAGCTCTGTAAGAGGAGTGTTAAAGTCCCCTGTTATTATGGTGTTACAGGATATCATATTTCTCAGGCTGACTGAGGTCTGTTTCAAGAATCTGGGAGCATTTAAGTTGGTTGCATAAATATTTAGAATTGAAACATCTTGTTGTATATTCCCTTGACCCATTAGAAATACCTTTGAAGATTGCTGTGAGATGAAAACTTCTAAAAAGCAAATGTTTAAAGACTGAAAGAAGTGAGATAAGATATTTTCCTCAATTTCTAGATGGTAAATTTTATTATGGTGTGGTATCCTACTATGTAATTATTTCATAATTTATTGACCCATATATGTTACTATTGATTAACAATGGGTTTCTCCCCACTTTAATTTTTATGAATGAAGCTCCTCTGAACATTCCCATTTTCCTATGTATGTCTTTGGATAAATATATGTACTCATTTCTTTCTGGAATGTGTGTGTGTGTGTGTGTGTGTGTGTATACATGTATGAGTAGAAAAATCAGAGTAGCTTTTGTAGATATTGGCAAATCATTTTCTAAAGTGGTTGCACCAGCTTATATTCCCATCAGCAATGAAGGAGAATTCTAGTTACTTCATATTGCCAGAAAAACTTAGTGAAGTTAAATCTTTCATTTTAGTTTTTCTGGCATGAGTGTTTTAACCGTAGTGAGTCTTTTCACATGTTTCTTAGCCATTTTTACACTATGAAATGTCTATTCAAATCTTTCATCCATTTTTAAATTATCTGCTTTTTCTTACCAATGTATAGATCTTGATATTCTGCTAAATAATTTGACAATACATATATACATAAACCTCTTCCAAGCCCTTAGCTTGACTTCTCTTAATGCAACACTTTATAAACAGAAGTTCTTCAATGTAAGACAATTTTTAGTCATTTTTTTTTTGGCCTAGCAGGGTGTGTGTGCATGTGTGTCTTAGTTAAGAACTATTTACCTATTTCAAAATCATGATGATATTCTTCATGTATTATCATACAAGTTTGACTGACTTAGCTTTTACACTTAAGGTCTGTGTTCCATCTCAAATTAATTCCTGTGTTAAGGTTGGAGTAAAGATTCTTTTTTGCTTTTCATTGAAATTTCCAGTTAACTCTGCACAAGTATGGAGAAGACCAAGAATATCCTATTGAAGTTCAATGGCACCCTCTCCTATCAAGCTACCATTTTTGTGTGCATATGTCTCTAGTATTTCTCTTCTATTCCATAGATCTCACTTTGTGCCAGAATTATACTTTTTTAAAATTACTATAGCTTTAGAGCAATGCTTCCTTTCTGGTGGTAGAATTATTCCAGCTTTTCTCTTTTTCTTTAATAATTTTCTGGCTATTTTAGGTTCTTTAGTTATATATATATATACATATAACTAAAGAATTAGGTTAAAAATCTAGAGAGAAGTTTAAATTTCATTTGGCCACTGACTAGATATGATGTTGTGAAAGACATTTCACCTCCATGTTTCAGTTTCCTCATTTGCAAAATGTGCAGCACTAGGATTAGAAAATCCCAAAGACTTATGCATTTCGATTTTCTAGCCTAATTCACACAGAAAGGGAAGACGACTAATGTTGTTTACAGGAAATTTCCCTTGAAAGGATGATGGCTGAAATGCAGTCAAATTTTCTCTCTAAAGATATTATTTCCCATTTAAAATAATGCATTTGTAAACTGGGTTTAGACATCACTTATTTAATATAATATCAAAGGATTTACAAATTCATTAAGTTTCTAACTAGCCTCTTTAAGAATGACACAACAAAATCATTTGAAAGGAAAATTTGTATAATATTAGAAACATGGGCTCACATCTATTTTTCTATTACTAGGGCAAGAATTTAAATCTGCAATAATCATCACCACTCTGCCTTTCTAAGTATGATGTTTAACCTAAAACCCAACCTGTCTATTTTACCAGGCTAATAGCACAGTGTCATACTTTGCTTTGTTCTTAAGCATTTTCCTGTGTAATTTCCATGCCTCAAATATTCTCCTGTTCTCTTTTCAATAATGCATAGTATTTTAACAAATCACTACCTGCCTATCTTTTTTGAGTAACCATACTTTACACTCACCTTTTCACTTGGTACTCATACACCTCCACCACATTTCATATTCTATCATTATACACAAATTGCATTCTCATCTCCCTAATTAGTTTCTTGGCTTTTCCTATTTTGAATTGTCAGATGTGGAATATTGAATTTAGTATTATGCAAATATATCCATAAGAGTCTTTGGAAAGAACTGTTAGATTGTGAATGTCTCCTTTGTATCAGTTACATGTGTTATCTCAATTCACAATGACCCCATGAGATTGTCAGCATCCTTCTCCTTTTTCTTTTCTTGGAGACAGAGTCTCTCTCTGTCCTGTTGCACTGCCTAGATTGCCATGGTGTTACCACAGCTCTTTGTAATTTCAAACTCCTGGGCTCAAGCAATTCTCTTGCCTCAGCCTCCTGAGTAGCTCGGATGGCAAATACCCACAACCACACTTAACTAATTTTTTCTGTTTTCTGTAGAAACACAGACTCACTGTTGCTCAGACTGGTCTCAAACTCCTGAGCTCAAGCAATCCTCTCACCTTGGTTTCTCCAAGTATTAAGATTACAAGCATGAGCCACCATGATTGGCACTCACTTTTGAAATGAAGGAATTATGTTCAATAAAATTAGTCAACAACTGGGCAGTGTCCATAGGTCAGTGGGTGAGGTGCCAGCCAGGTACACCAAGGCAGGGGGGTTTGAACTGGCCCAGGCCTGCTAAACAACAATAACAACTACAAAAAAAATTAATAATCAGGCAGTGTGGTAGGCACCCGTAGTCCCAGCTTACTTGGCAGGCTGAGGCAAGAGAACTGCTTAAGCCCAAGAGTTGGATGTTGCTGTGAGCTGTGAGCCACAGCACTCTACCAAGGGTGACATAGTGAGACTCTGTCTCAAAAAAAAAAAAGAAAGAAAGAAAGAAGGAAATGTCACTTAGAGTGGTTGAAGCTCTTCTTCTATGGGAATGGGAATGCTAACAAATTGGCTTACATGGCACAGCTGACAACAGGGGAGAGAAGGATGTCCTACAGGGCACGGACTAGGAACAGAGGAATTTTTCTTACCAGAGGCAGCAAGAGGCCCTAAAGATGACAGAGCAGACTGAGCAAGAAGTGATACAATCATGTCTAGCACTAGGCAGGAAGATCTAAGACAGATGCCAAATTCAGGGAAGCAGAGTATGAAATAGGGATATATGATGGAGCAAAGCCTGGTTTAAAGCACAGAGATGAGGCCAGGCATGGTGGCTCATGCCTATAATCCCAGCACTTGGCAGGCCAAGGTGGGTGGACTGCCTGAACTCAAAGGTTTGAGACCAGCCTGAGCCAGAGCAAAACCCTGTCTCCAGAAAATAGGCAGGCATTGTGGCAGGCACCTGTAGTCCCAGCTATTTGGGAGGCTGAGGTGAGAGGATCACATGAACCAAAGAGTTTGAGGTTGCTGTGAGCTATGACACCATGGCATTCTACCAAGGGTGACCAAGTGAGACTCTGTCTCAAAGTAAATAAATAAATAAATAAACAAATAAAACACAGAGGTGAGATTGAAAGAGGGAGAGGATGTACAGCAACGGAAAAGGGAGCTGATAGTAGGCATTTGCTAGGTGCACAAATGAATAAATAAATGACTAACTAATAAGAGATAAATGAGAAAGGGTGGCACCTGAACTTCTTTGGACCAGCAACCTGGGTAACTGGCAAATTGTTAATACGGTTTAATAAAATTATGGAAGTCAGGAGAAAATGAAGGCTTGGGTAGCACATATTGAGATGGATATTGGAAGAGGGAGATCCAACAGAAAATGTTCAATAGGCAATTGAAATGTAAGGAGCTCAGAAGAGAAGTAGATACCCGAGTTTGCAACTTATGAAATGCATGTTTTACCTTCTTCTCTAAAATAACTAAATAATGAATAAATTGGGTTTGAGAGAAGTTAAATGACTTGTCCAAAATGGCATAGCAGAATGAATAGTTGATCTGGAATTTGAAACCCAGTTTAGTATCGTAAGTTCAGTGCTCATATTTTTATATCGTACTTCTTCTCATGTAAGAAGGAGTAAATCACCCAAAATAAAAAGAGGATGTCAGATAATGTGATTCTATTTGGGCTGCAAATATGATAATGCCTTATGCTAATGTACATAGCTTCAGGTGACAATGAACTAAAATTTATCACACACAACAAGTTGACCTCCCCCTTGGTTAAAAACATTTTTTTATTCATTCCAAGAGTTGTTTCCTTGCTGCAATTTGCCTTCTGGTGTGGACATAGCTGACAGCATCACCTGCCTGCCAAAAAAATAAATGTGCTGGAAGCTGTTAAGTGGATTAAAACTTTGTGCCACAAAGTAATGCCTAATAGCATAGTAAAAATTTCTACCTCAGCCAAAGATGTTCCTAAAAACTCAAAAGCAGTAGAGGAAAAAACACATTTAGAAAGCTGTATTAGGTAGAAGATGCAAAAAAGTAGCACAATACACAAGCAAAGAGAGCAAACATTTGAAAATTTGACAAAGAACTAGAAGCAAGTGTTGAGAAAAACAAAATCCCTATAAATACTGCCTATTTTCTGGAGTAGTCTATTTAAAAAGGTAAAATAAAATAAATTAGATGTTTGCTAGCTTATTTTCTCTGCATACTATCAGTTAAAAGAAGTCACATTGCAAGGTCACATTCATGGTATGGGAAAGTAGATGCCAACGTGTGATGGAAGAAGCTTCAAAGTCACCTTCCAATGGATGAAGACACAGGTGGCAAGAACAATGCAGACATTTGTAACAGTCTACCACCAACGACTAGTGGTTTGACTTTAGACTATTTACCTCTTTTGGCCTCAGTTAACTTTATCTCCAGAATAAAAGGTAGGACCAGATGCGCTCCAGAATTCCTTAAAATGCTCTATTCCTAAGGCAACAATTTGCAAAACTGCTTTAAATGCAACTGAGAGGACTCTCAGGTACCACCACAAAATAATCTATAAGCAAAGTGACATGTAGTTGTTTGTTTTCTTAATGACATAAAGTAGTTGTAATTGTAGTTTGTGCCCTTTAGAATATAGGTGGATATAAGAAAATCAAACAATGTTAGGATACTGAAAGTTGAAAACATTGAAAATTGTTTAGCCATTTAACAACACTAATACAAGTCATTCTGATGGCTAAAAATGCTCTATGCTAAAAACTGAACCATGTACTTCATGTCCTAAATGACTCAGCTTGGCATGGATCATAACCAATATTCCACTGTCCAGACTTAATCTTCTTCAATAACTTAGTGTGTGAAAGTCCTCAATGTTAGAAGTGCTTGGAATGACTATTGAATAATTTAAGTAGTTAACTGCTTCATTTTCTATTTCACTTGGACCACAGAGATTCAACCAATTTTATGAAGCCTACACTTCAGTCAAGCAGATAAAAAGTAAAGACAGTCATTCAGGAAACCAAGGGTGCTTCCTGTTTTAAAATGCAAAAAAAAAAAAAAATGAGCATACTCTTACTGGAGACTACAACTGCCAGCAAAGACAAAAGTTAACTTTTCTCAGACTGATGGAGAAACAATATCTAACATAGAAAATGCTGTTACCCAGAAATAAAAACAAGCTTTCTTTGAACGTTAAAAGAAAAAAAAAGTTGATTATTTTCCTTTGGTTTCACTTTGCAAAAATCTGTATGCACTGTTTTCCTACGGACACACAATTGAAAAGTCAAACTACTGGAATCTGGAGATTCCTTTGATTAAATTTTGCCTCATGCAAAACAGTCTAAAGAAGTTAGCCCTAAGTGGTCCCATCAGTATGAAAGAACCTGTCTGAATTTAGCAGGAATAGGAAACTTACAATGCCCTACAGTCAGGCAAGAGTGAGGAAATACTCACTCTAAATGTAGTAAATACTCAGTCTAAATGTAGCTTTTGCTCTAAGAGAACCATTTCCTTGATATCTGCATGTTCATCATCTTAGCTCTCAGGCCTCCAGACAGCTGTCTCAGAGACTTCAGGAAATTAAACACCAAAAAGAAGATCTGAAAAACCAAAATCCGCTAAGTCTGTACATTGCAGCAGAGGCCAAGCAGAGCTATATTTAGGATGCATATTGAGAGCTCTGGGTTGTTTTTGGGGGGTTTTTGGCTCATCATTTTGTTTTGTTTTATTTTTTCAGGGAAAGGTAGATGTTAGAGAGATCAGTATCCATATCTTAGGTAGAATTTAGAGAAGTTACTAAGTAAACGTAAAGAAGTAATTAGCTGCTTCATTAAGACCTAGAGCGTTCATTGACTTGTTTCCTTCTGGAGTGATGAGTAGAAATCCATACTGTGGTTTTAATTTTTGTAAATAGAAACCTACACAATTTATACAACACTAAGTCGCAAAACCAAACAAACAGTGCAGTTGTTTAAATAAACTCATTTTCTTTGCATTATGCTTTCCAATACTTCTAAAAATGTTGGAAATTTGGTAGCATTGTAAACTTTACAGTCTCATTTCCCAAATTGGCTTTCTTCTTTCCTCACTCTCAATCCTTGATTATATTTATCACCGTCTATTTTTGTATTCACATGGCTTTGCATCTATACCAGGCACTCTTGGCTTTCTTCATGAATTTGAGTTTTCAGAAATGCCTATAAGAACGTTTGTAAGAGATGACAAATATTACATCTCTCTTAAATCAGCTCCCTGACTTTCTTTATCCCTTTATGTGTCTGGCATGTCAACAATTTCTCTTTAATTTAACAACATGGGATTAAATTCCTTGCTGGGTTCAAGATTTCATACCCTTTCCCCATCTCCTTCAAAGCAAAGACCCTAACCTACCAGCTGATAAATTTTCAGTCTCTTTCTCTGTACTTTTTCTATCTCTGCATTTGTACATCAGCACAAGACATCCCCGCCTTTAAAAAACACCAGCTCTGACTGTCACTCTCCTTCTCCTATCCCTGACGACCAAATTCTTCCAAAAACTGGCTTATAACCACTTGCTCACCACATTTATTCTTCAATCTGCTACAATCAGAATTCTGTCCTCATTATTTTATAGAAAGTGATTTTTTGAAGGTTATTAATGATTAAAATTTTTCCAACTCAATAAACCCATTGCAAATGTCATCTCTCTGTAGCTCTTAGAACTGTTGAGTGCTTCTTCCTCCCTGGAGCTGCCTCCTCCCTTGAAAGGATAAATCGCTCTCCAGGACTTCTTCTATCTCTTTGATGGTTCCCTCTCCATCTTCCTGGAAGCCTCAATTGCACTGCCTTCCTGTCCACTGTTTAACATCTCCCCAGCACTTCCATCGCTGTCTCTCTCCACCCCTCGACCTCAGCGCGAAGTGCTCAAAGTCAGTCTTCAAAATCTTTCCTTAGACTCTGGCAATTCTCTCTTCTCTGGTCTTCCTCATCTATTCTCTTTCATCTCCGCTTCATCTGTCCTCTTGCTGTCAGTGTGATCTCTCAAAATACAATGAAATTACTTTATCTAAAACTTCCGAACTCCTTCCCAGCACTCCTCGTCATATTGCTTTATCTTAACTGTCCCCAGCAGTAGACCCTGACCCAGATAGAAGTCACCTGCTGATAGTTTATTTAACAGCACGAGGAACACCAGTAAGGGGATAGGGAACTGATACAGAGAGAGGAAGACAGGGAAGACTAGTGCTTCATCCTGCTGGAATGTTCTGGGAAAATGCTACAAAACTCACACCTCAGAGTCACCCTAATGGAGAGGTATGGTCATTGGGGTATGTACACATCATCTCCAGTCAGTCTGTTTCTGAGGATGGGGAGTTCACTTGCCTGGGCACTTTTGGTCTGCCAGGAATGGCCATGGTAACTTTCTGGAGACCTAACAATGCCCTCAGGCACAGTTGGAAGTCAGAGTATGGGGTGGGCAAGGTACAGAAGTATGTTAAGGCTCTGACAGCATCTGCTACATGTGGCTTACAAATATCATCTTGTTATATTTACATCACATCTTATCATACTCTGCTTTACCTTCTTGCATGCACCATAGGGACAAGCCTCGGCCCTGTGTGATATATTGCTCTGTTCTGGTTTATGCACCTCTAGAATGCCCTTCTCACCCTTACTCACTGATCAACATCTGATAGTTTAACAACCTTCTCAACTGCTACCTTGCTCACAAAGTCTGTCCTGATATTCCCATGGGTACTAACCAATGCTTCTCTTGAATCCCCACTGTGAACTATACACATATCAATCCTACAATCTTGAATATTTCCCTGTAAGTTATATTAGTCTATGCTACTAAAAAATCTATTTATGACAAAGCAGTGAATTTAAGTCACAAAAACTCCAAATATAAAAATATAATTGCTTATTTCAAGTGAGTAATTAATTTGATAACTATAGATAATGCAGTTGCCTTCTGATTCACCTTGTTGAACAAAATAAATTTCTGTATACATGACCACAATTCAAAGGTATGACAGTCAAACAATAGGTTTGGACATTATAAGAAGAGTTCAATCCCAAGAGTTAAAGTGTTTTATAGAATTTCTGATTATAACTTGCCTTTTCAAAATACCCTCTTTTGTGAAATAATAAGAAAAATGCAGCAATATAAAAAAAATGTTGACATAACTGGCCAGTTTCCATCCCTACCCAAACATCCCCACTACATAGACCAAATCGATGGTGCAGAGATAAAAGAAACCCAGCTCTAGGACAGCCCCACATAACAGGGGCTGCCAATATCCCTTAGTTAGATGATAGCAGCAATCCATTATTTGTCATGGGAGACAGATTAGGGGTGTCCTAGTAAAATGGATGAAAATTCAGGTTGTGTGAGAATTGAATGTTGCCATGGCAAGGAGTACTTGGACCATATTAAGGAGAAGTCTCTGGAGGTGATTGCTTGTCAACTTATTAATTACTGTCAGAGCAAAGAGATCAACATGACCTCTTGAAGACAAAATGAAAATCAAAATTATAAATCTGAGAAAAACAAGGCTACAAAGGAGGTAAACACATTACACATTTTGTTTCATTGAATTACCTCATATGCATGTTGGTAGGGCATATTTTGAAGTAATCTTAATCCCAGGTCTTTCAAGGCATAACAGAAAGAACATTAAATTTGCAGTAGAAGACCTTGGCACCTATTTGCCTGGCACCTCCTTTTAATCAACAGAATAATAACTTCCTTTTAGAAACTAGTCAAAGATTTTAATTTTAAGCTGTCTTTTTCTTTTTTATTTTTTCAGTCTTCTGTCTCAAGCCCAACCACAATAAATGCTTTTGAATAGGAAGAGTATAAAACAGCAGTATGCAACCTCACTGCACATGATAATCACCTGAGAAACTTCTAGAATCTACACATTCCTAGACTCATCCATCTGAGGGTAATTAAATGAGGCACAGGAATTTTAAAATCCCTCTAGGTGACTCCAATTGCCTCTAAGTTTTTGACCACTGACCCAGGCAGCATGGACATCCCCTGATAACTTGTTAGAAATGCAGATTCTTGATCACCATCCCAGACCTGCCAAAACTCAAATTGTGTGAGTAGTGTCAAGAAATCTGTGTTTTAACAGACCCTCCTGTTAATTCACAGTGATAACCTGGGTGTAACACAAATAAGTCTCTTTGTGTACCTTCATTATAACCCTCAAGTGTAATCACAATTGAAATATACATATGTATATTTATTATTTTACAAACAGTATGCATAGCTCTGTTATAGCATTGTCTATATGCATATGTAGTGTGTATTTGTATATTATGTTGAATGGGGGAATTATAAATTTAATTTTCTACTTTATAATCATTGTATTTTCCATTTTTTTCTGATCCAGATATGTATTACTTATTAAGTCACAGGTAAATGAAGATAATTTAATACTTTTTAGAAAGACTCTCCTATTAAAATAATCTCCCATTCAAGAACAAATTGGGAATAGCTTGAGAATTTTAGAAGGCCATGGTCATCCTGGTACCCCTATTCAGAGGATAAGACTGACTGAGTCTCCTGGAAAGAACATTTCTGCATACTGTTATCTGGCTTGAGCTCGATGACTCATAATCTCTAACCATGTTTTCAAAGAAGTAATTCTCTACTCATACTTTCTGAAAATTTTCTACCTCAGTATATGCAAGTTGGGTAGCTATTTTGTGACACATGGAAAATTCTATTGTTTTATAAAGAACATGAGAGAAGATAGCATAGGAGCAAACAAGCTTTTAATCATTTTTTCAGATATACAGGTGAGATTTCTGTAAGTTTAACATCATCTTTTTTCACAGCTGTGCTAATACTGACCCAAAATTCTGTTTACTGACACAGGAAATTACAGATTTCTAGATAAAAGGCTGATCATGCATCCTCACATCTACTTTTTGCCAAGCCTTTGAAACTAGGCCAAATAGCTACTATTTTAAAGAGTTGTCATATTTATAATGAAAACCCTAAAGAAAGGCTTTTTTTGTACAACTTAGATCATTTTGTGTATTTAATATACCTAAAAGTAGTTGTATGGGTACCATTGAACAACATTCAAACTGGATACATACGGCAAAGAAAGTAATATGTAATGGCACTCTAGAATTAAGAAAGGATTTCAGAATAAAAATTTCTACAGAAATTTTCTGTAGAAAACTGAAAAACATTCTTGGTTTCTTGAATTTTCATTAAAGGTAGAAATCTACAATATGTGGATGAAGTAGGGGGAGAAAGCAGACAACAAGGCAATAACGAATTAAGGAAGTGATACTAGATGCCTCTGAATGTTTAGAATTAGTAATACTGGGTACAAAATAGTTATCAAAACTGTCTCAACAGTTTTAGTTAAAATTGTTCAAGTATTACTTATCCCATGACGACTATAAGTTTTTAGCTTAACTAATCTGTAGGTTACTCTTGCTATTAAGGAAAAGAAAGAAAGAGACAGAAGGAAGAAAGGAAGGAAGGAAAGGAGGGAGGGAGGGAAGAAAAAGGAGGGAGAGGAAAGAAGGAGGGAGGGAGCAGAGAAGGGGAAAGGGAGGTGAGGGTGGGCAGGAAAAGGAAGGGAGGAAAGGAAGAAAGGAGAAGGGAATGGGAGGTGAGCTATGGTATGAAAGTTGATGTCTCCCCAGAACTCTATGTTGGAACTAATTCTTAATGTGATGGTATTAAGAAATAGGGCCTTTAGCCAGACATGGTGGCTCATGCCTGTAATTCTAGCACTTTGGGAGGCCAAGACACATGGATTGCCTGAGCTTAGGAATTCAAGATCAGTCTGAGTAAGAGTGAGACCCCATCTCTAAAAAATAGCCAGGCAACGTGGCAAGTGCCCATATTCCCAGCTACTTGGGAGGCTGAGGCTGAGGCAAGAGGATCACTTAAACCCAGGAGTTTGAGGTTGTAATGAGCTATGATGCCATGACACTCTGCCCAGGGTGACAAAGTATGACTCTGTCTCAAAAAAAAAAAAAAAAAAAAGAAAGAAATAGAGTAAGATGATTGGGTCACCTCCTAATGGGATTAGTGCCCTTCTAAAAGTCGTTTAAGAAAGTCTATTTGCCCCTTTCACCATTTGAGACACATGAAAAGTGCCATCTATGAGCAGCAGGCCCTCAACAGACACTGAATCTTCTGGAGGCCTGATCTTGGACTTTACAGCCTCCAGAACTGTGACCCTACATTTCTATTGTTTATAAATTACCCAGTATAAGCTATTTTGTTATAGCAGCCTGAGTGGAGACAGGAAGGAGGGAAAAAGGGAAGGGATTCTATTCTTAAATACAGTGAGGACATTTAGGAATTTAAATAAAACACAAAAGTACAAAACACTAAAACACCAACTAGCAGAAGACCAGGCTTCTCACCCACCTAAAACCTTAATCTGGGCTACATTGAGCTGATTTATGATTTCTGTGGAGCACTGAAGCCAGATAATGCATATTTTCTCTACTCCAGGCCATACACCTCTCCACCATATTCCATTAATTAATACTTTATAGAAATATCACAACCATAAGACTCAAATTTAAAGTCATCATCACTCCTGCCAGTGCCTTAGTGTATACCTCCATTATTTTTCATCAGGTTCTCTGTGTACACCACTCTCTTTAGCACCATCTAACTTTTTCCCTTGCTGACAGATCTAGATATGGCACTTTCTCACCTAAGTGAGAGTTCTCTCAACACTTCCTCTTCATCTAAAGTACTAAGAGTTTGAGACTTGAAAACTTTCTGAAATGTTTATGCATTTGGGTTTTACTGTAGTAATGTGTGATTTTCATGGTGGAAAATGCCCTGTCCTTCAAGGCCTGGAATTCATTCAAATAAATACCCTAGGACAAAGCCAAAGACTTCAGCATGGAGCCCAAGACCCTTCATGACCTAGCCCCAGATAGCCATTGCCATCCTAGTGTCACCATCTGCCATGACTACTTTACGCCCAGCCACAGCAAACTCCTTTTGGTTTCTGAATGCACAGACTCTCTAACTTTTATGTTTTCTCTCAAGCTACTTTTCCTCCTAGAGACTCTGGCTATCCATTCCACTATCATTCATTACCTAACTTCAATTCCCCTTTCAAAGTTCAACTTAGAAGTCATTCTTTTTTTCTATGAGACCTTCTTGGTTCCCATCATGCTAGTATACCATTGACGTCTTTCTTTCAGGTTGCCATGGCACTGGGGCACATCTCTATTATGACATTTATCAAATAATATCGTAGGTATACAGACAGCTATCCCACTTTGAAGAGTGAGTTTCCAGAACATAGAGGATGTATTTTATTAGTGTTAGTGATCTCAGAGCCCAGCATGCTCAAAGTGTGAGGAGTGAAAGACCATGAAATCAGCTGAACAAGAAAAGAGCTCAGATGCAGATGGAAGCTTCAGGGCTATGCTTCAATCAGAGGAACTCATCCCCTGGGCAATAATTAATTAATAGCAGGAATTTGGCGGAGCATGTTGCTGAGAGTGAGCCCCTTTAGAAACAGGAATGGTAAACAGTTTTTATTCATAGGATGCTCTGAGTATTAAATGAACAGGGGCTGAAAATTGTCTGTTTATAGCAGAAATAACTTGAAATAAGGAAGTAACAACATGGCGTGTTATCTATGAAGTTCAGCAGAATTTAAGCCATAGAAAAAATTACCAACTGAAACTAACCTGAATGGAACTCTTCATTCTGAGTGGCTAACTACGACCATTTACTCACACGGTCATAACTGGAAATTAATGTTAAAAATATCTAACACTCAGTTATTATACATAATGCATTTCATTGTATACTAAGTTATAGATACAATCCATAGTTATATTTAACTATTCATTTTGTTGTTTCATAAAATCTTCGGTTAAAAAAAAAACTACTATCATATTAAAATTCTGATCATCAGAGTGAGGAAAACCAGGTAAACAACAAGTCTTAGAGATTATTTCTGTGACAAGATTTATCCCTGCTACACATTACATTTGTACTCTCTTAGTATTTGTAAAAGGGATTTTTTTTAAAAAACAACTGAATAATGATATAAATAATGAGGAAAGAGAAGATGAAGTCAGGTGGGCTGGGCTTCAGCTGAGTCAGGGAAAGAGTTTCAGGAGCTGAAACTAACACAGAAGAGAACTATGTGCAACTGACCATTCTTCTGAGAAATGAGAGGAGAGACAGGCAGGAAAGAGGATGTCCAAGAGTGTTGCAAATTCTGTCTTAAGGTTCTTCAATATCCTCACTATTCAGCTTTTCTGTGAGGAGATGCTCCAAAGATTTAAATTGCTTCACAAATATGCATGATGCCAGACTAATATCCCTTCCAAAGCAGCAGCCACTGGTGTATTTCTTATATGTTAGTACTTACTGTTGTAGATGTTTCCTGACTTATTGTGATCTTTCTCTGCTGCACAAAATTTGTGCAAAGTCCTTACCAGTGAATGAGGTGACTTGCCATATTCCACCCCATTTCTTGTCCCATGGCTTTCAGTGTGGACCACTAGAAGAAGCACTGAGAACACAGACAATGGATCCAGATTGCCTGGCTATGTGGGTGACCGTGGGCAAGAGTGTGCTTTAGATTATGCATCTGTCTATTGGGGATAATAATAGTTCCTGGAAGATTTGTTATGAGGATGAACAGATTTCCTATTAAAGTGAAGTTCTTAGATTGGTTTCTGGAACATCACGGTCCCTTGTTAAATCAATAAATAGCTCAACCTTGGGTAGGTAAAGTAAAGCATTTAACACACTGTTCCTTCATAGTGACAAAAGGAATGGTTGGAGAGTGCCCACCATCTGCCTCAAACACATCTGGTATCCCCCTTGGTGATGCCAAAGATGGCACTATGAGAAAAGTTATCATTGCTACCTCCAGCCCAAAAATGAGGAAAATAAATCACATAAAAACTGGAAGACGTGCACACCTCTGAGCTACCAAGCCAGACATAGGCCTGGGCTGACTCAGCTCTGGTGTTCTGACTCCTGATTAGCTGGGAATGGTGCTGCTCTGATGCTGCCCCCACATTGGCGAGCAGCTCCTCTGAGTCCCATGGATGCACTTGCATGCATCTCACTTTTCATTTCACCTCCTATCTGAAGTGTGGGGCAGTGTGTTGTGAACTCAACAAGTCATAGGAAGAAAGGACCAAGAAGAACATCAGACCTTTTATAACCTTACCATTTATTTTTGCAAATAAGGAAACTGAAAGAGAGTTCAAAGCCATATAACTTATTATCAGGGTAACACTGCAAACCCTTGCCCTTGACCATCAGCTTAACACTATTCTTTACATCAGCTTGACCATCAGCCTAACACTATTCTTTACATTTGTGTCACTAGAGCAGTTACTACAGGAGAGCCGAGGGAGGGACACCAGGGCAGGGTTCCCTTGAAGAAACATCAGGGCGAAGCTTGAGACACAGAAAGGAGAAACCAGGGACTTAACTATCTGAATTTTTCTACCTCTTCTCCCATAACACCTCAGATTGGCTTAGGCAAGTATCTTTTCTAAACTCTGCAACAGCTAGAATAGGTTTTAAATGAATTTAATTATTTAGATTAACTTAATTGGTGATAAAAGGCATTTCTACTTAAAGAAACGGAAAGAAACCTACTTAAAAACTCAGTTGTCAAGTTTTATAGTTTGCACAGACTCTGCAGGAATATGTAATGGTGTTCATTTGCTTTGGTGTCATGTCTTTGGAAACATATGAAGTGGATCTGTTTGCACTTGTATTTCAGTATCTTGCACAGCACAAAGAACTCAGCGAATATTTTTTATTTTCTATTTTAGTGTACATCAGTGGCTCTCAAACTTTATTGAACATAAGAATCACTTGGGGATGCTTGTTAAGGAGGTGGATTCCCTGAATACAACCCCCAGAGGAGGTTGATGCAGCAGGCCTGTGGGGCATTTATAACAAGTTCATCTTGATACTAAGGAAGGTAGTATTATATAATGTTCAAATTAAAAATATAAATAAACCCATATCAATTATTTTATCCAAATTTCCCCCACCTACATGTCTGACAAAACTATTTTACAAGTTCTCTCTTCCGGGTCACAGGGATCTTTTTTCTTCCCTCCAGAATTGTAATACAGTGTGAGAGTGTTGTTCTCATCATGCAAAACTTAGCCTATCAAGTCCTTCTCAATTATTGGTTATTTTTGTTATTGAGACATGATTGGAGAGAGCTGTTTAGGGAAATGTTGAAGAGCTAAATTTGACATTTTCAGCACACTAGAAGATTTTTGGCCTTCTGGACTAGAGACCTAGTCAATATATCCTGAAGTCTATCATTTTGCTGGTTTTCAAAATGCTTTAAATTACCACAATGATCTCAGAGTTGGGCTCACATCAACAGAGAGAGACAGGGTGATTGCAAAGCAATTATATGACTAATACTAGTCTTTGAGGGCAAGCTTCCATGAAAAGGCCATTCGGGGTCAATATGAGACATTCTGTAAAGAAGTGATATTGCATACACCCACGAATACATATTTAGGCTAAGTTTTCCACATTCAAAGGTCCACATGGGTCCCATCCTCTGCTCTCAGGGATTTCTCTGCCAATAGATCTGGGTCTCATCTAAAGGGTCAAGATCATGGCTGGACTCAAGTGTGAGACTTATGTGAAAAATGCCATCACTTACAATTTTACTTCCTTTGGAAGTATATGTTATGGAAAATACCTTGGTGATTTGGTTATCATCAGTAAGCAATCAAGAGAGGTAGGGCACATAGCATTATATGGGGAATCAGTCAACACAAATTAATCAATAAAAAAGTGATAGCTTTGGAAGGTTATACGATGAACAGAGTAACAAAGATACTGACCACTGACAAATATGGAAAATAGTAAGAACAAAAAACATTATATTCATAAATACAGAGTCAAGCATCTGTTAGGTGGATGGGAGGCAAGGGAGTTGTGGATTCACTACTTTCTTTCCACTCTCTAGATCTTCCAAAGCGTGACCTGGTACACTTGAATCTATCCACCGGGGATTTAGAGAGCCCATTCCTCTTGTTACTTCAATGGAAGCATGTTTAGACTTCAGATAGCAACTGAAGCAACTGTAGAAAAAAGAAAAGACTAATCTGATGAAAAGTGATAGTCTGCTCAACCTCCAGTGAGGATCAGAAGAGTGTGGTACTCACTGGTATGTAAATGGACCAATAATCAACTTACAATGGTAAGCTTTATACTATGATTATGGGGAAAAAAAAAAAGTTAGTGTAGGGCTTCCATCGCAGGGAAGAAGAGAACAACATAAACATCCATTTATGACAAAAGTATCAAAGACAGGTATACTCACAGAACAGAGCACAGTTGCAATAAAGCTGTAAAAGTTAAACGTAAGTTTGGAAAGATATAAGTTACCTAGTTTAATGGAAAGGGGTATGAGAGATGTTTAAGTGAAGACAATAGCACATCATAAAGTCAGAAAATAATAAGGGAAGTAGGGTGGCAAATCGTGTGTCTGGATGCAGAAGGGAGGTGAGCGCAGAGTGCAACACAAATTAAGTACAGCAAGGTACAGGATGGACAAAGAAAGAGAGTTAGAACATTTTATTTTATTTTGATGCCAATTAAAAGTAGGAGTTCTTTCAAAGTTATTTAAAGACAGTGACATAATCTAAGGGATGATTGCAGAAGATCATTCCTTCTACTTATAATTGGAGGAAGAAAAGAGGGAGGAAAAAAAACCAAGTTGAGGTCTGCTGACATTTTTAATCCATTAATTTTAAAGCATCTACGGAGGACAAACTTGGATCAAACACTTGAAAGAAGTTCAGGTATTTCATCACATCCCCATGAGGGCTTGGCAGGAAAAGTGAGGACACCTCTGCACTAGACCATGTTGCCTGATTTTAAAAAACACACACACACAAAAACTCTTTTTTTCTATGGAAACAAATAACGTCTTCCACTTCTGCCAAGGTCATTCTGCATATACAGATGGCTTAGGCGGCTGAGTGTAGTTAACTCCTTTCCTTTGGCAGAGGAACACAGATTTCTATCACATCCTTCCCTTCGCACTGATAGCTGGCCCCCAGCCTTGTCTGATCATGACACTTTAGAAAAACTGTGCTGTTTATTGCTGTGGTTGTTGTTTTAGTTTCTCTAATTCCAGTGTCTTCTCTACCAATGATTAGTGGTAACACATAGATCAAGCCAAATCTGCATTACCTCGAAGAGATGAAGCTCTTCATCTTTGTCTCAATTGCCAAAGTGATGTGGCTGAGAGAAGTCTGTTAACACAGCTCCCCTTGGCTGGGATTCACTCCAGTGTGTGTAATTTCTCTGAAGACCCATTGAGCAACCTGGCCTGAGTTTGAATTTGTGCAAAAAAGGCTCTAAGCAGGTGAGTTGCACATTGTTTCCAGCTCATTAGAGATGTTGTGGACAACTTCTCTAATGAGGTTTGACATTTGACTACCACCGCATATGTGTCTGCCTCCACCATGTCACCCCCCCCCCCACTCTCTGCTGCCTTCACTCTTACTCATTTTGGTAAGTAAATTATCTGATCCTGTGCCTTACATGACCATGCTCTAGCTTGATTAATCTCTCTCATCAACCCTGCTTCCTGAATGCACTGATTAAATCTGGTCTTCTCCCTCCCTGCTCTATAATATGTGGGGCCTTTTAGTAGCTATTAATTATTTAAAAGAATGTTACTTTCTATCATGCTTAAGTTGGTTTCTATAGTTTTCAGTGGACCGTGTGGCTTCTATTAAAAACTATTGAACCTAATTAAGAAAGGATTTTTGAAGGCCACTTTCTAAAATCTATAAAAGATACTCCCTTTCTATTACATTGATAAAGTTGCTGAGTTGGGGGAGGAAAGAGACACAAAATGTCTCACCAAAATACACTTATTTATTCTATCATAGATGGCATATGGTACTCACCAACATACTGATAAAATATGTGATTTAACGAAATTATCAGCAGGTAACTAAAAAACTTCTAAGGGTCATGCCCAAGGAGTTTTACAAATGAATATTTCTGATCCAGCTCATCAAAATTCTGGTGAAATCCTACATGGGTTAGTCCTTCATAGGGTATTACTTTTCACATTAACTTACTTAATGGACTATTGAAAAGCAACACAATAAATTAGCTAATTGTTTAGTTTAAGAAAGCCAAACAACCAGCTAGACTGATTTTTCACCAAGTTGACTGAATTAACTGAAACTTTGATTATGGTGGAGGTACAGTTTTCAGTGAATACTGCTAATTAATTTTCTGATGGTGATAAATTAGCGGAAACCAGCTAAAGTAAGACATGACCTTTATAAGCTAAAATAGCCTATGGGTCTAAGTAAGATGAACTAATAATACAGTGCCAGGTGCAGGCCATGTCAATTAGGCAGGAAAAAATACAATATCCAGACACAGCTAGACTGACTCGCCTAAGCCACACAGGCATCTGAAGTCAGAGATGACTCCAGTTCAAAATCGGGCATAATAACATGACACTCTGAGTAAGAGAAGCACATTTTTTAGCAGTATTAACAAAAGAACAGTGTGTCAGGAAACTTGAAGAAATGTCACTAACAGTAACCTAGAAGGGTTGATATTCAGCAGGGTGGCACATAGTCAAGACTGCTGATGCTTACAGGTCAATGTCCATCAGTATTAAATATTTAAAATTTTGTAATGTAGTGTCTATGAAGAAAGACAGTGTTAGGATAAAGTTAGGATACTATTTTGATACTGATTAAAGGGACGAATGGTCTCTGTAAAGTTTACTGAAGATAAAAATTCTAAGCACTAAATTCTAGTGTTGCCTTTATCTGTAATTAGAGCCAAGTCCTTTGTTCTAGTACAACGGATTACACTAACTCATGCTGATTATCACTGCTAGTTCTAAAATACTGACTCTAAGGAACCTTGTCTCTGGATTTGTCCCACTCAATGATTTCCTATCTAAATTAAAGCCTAAAATAAGATCTATCTAAGGGTTTCCAACCTTTTTTCTCTGGCACAAACTAGAAAAATAAGAATAGCCTTAGGCCGCACATTAAATACACAACCACCAACCCACAGCTGATAGGTAATGATCAAAACAAAAGGTCCCTGCATACTTTTCCACAGATAAGCAAAACTGTCCTCAAAAAATTAGCATGTGGCCCTTGGGCCACAGGTTGGACATCTCCCAAATATGCTATTCATATAAGACTTGCATCTAAAAAAAGAAATCTCTGAATCTTAGATATTTAGTGTTAACTTAGTGATAACATGGGCATTAGAAGCTTCTTCATAACAGTAAAAATATAAATGTATGACATAAAAGTAGAACTTTATCATCATTGGTTGGGAACACGAATATGCATGGGCAAATTTCTTTCTCCTATTTTAAATCAATATGTCTTTCTGTTCCCATGAAGAGGTTGGGCGCTTGAGAGGGAGGAGGGGTGGATACACTGATTTGAGTGAAGAGAGAAAAAATAAGCCATCCAAAATCAAATTACTGGGAGCACCTTTCTCTATTTGCTTTTGATTTTCAAATAATCATTCTGTAGAATCCATTAACCATAGCTGAAGTATAAGAAAGAATATGCAGTATCGATGTCACAGTCGAACAGATACAATCCAAAACTCTGCCCCCAATGCCAAGGCGCACGTTCTCGTTAGTGTAGAGCTAAATGAAAGTATGTAGAGCCGGTTTGTGAAAAGGAAAACGCTAAACCTCTGCAGGATGCTTCTCTCCAGCGCGGCTCCTGCTCGGCGCCTGGGTCTCCAGAGCCTTCGCAACCCTGGTTAAATGCTTTCTCAGGCATTTGCCTCATATTGCTTCAGAGGTGTGTGATTAAACTGGGCTTATTAGGCTAATTGCTTTTTTTTTTTTTATAAGCACATACTTTCCTATTAGAAATGGAGAGTGCAGTCGATCTGAAGGAAAATACTTCATATAGTCAACATTTGGCGAGGAGCGTGATTCTCCCGAGTTTCTTCACGTATTACATAACCCGCACAGACGCACCTGCACAGACAAAAGCAACGTGAGCAAGACGACCCAGGAGAAAGGAACAAAATCAATGATGCTGGTTGGCAGAAATGCAAATTTCTTTGAGATCCTTCGCTTTTTAAGATTAGAAGAGGCGAATGAGGGGAAGGATAAGAAATTTTCTACTTTAAAAGGAAGAAGTACAAAACAGGGGGGATTTATTTAACAGGAAAAGTCCCATTATTGAGATTAGACATCTCTTCCTCAAGGTGCTCCTGGGAGATAATGGCTCTCAGCCCTATAACTCAGTGTGGCTTCATCTGGTAACATAAAAATAGCTCTGAGGACAGAAGTTAACACCTTCATCTCTATAGAGCACGTAATAATTTTAAGAATAGCAGTGGAATATGTTTGTTCTTTTATGTTACTATCATTTCGAAAATTTTCTTTCAAGCAGTAAACTCCGTAAGTGTGGGTACATATACATATATTTTTAAGTGTGGCAAATTTTAAGGCAATTGACAAATAGAAAATATCAAATACATCCTGTATTCCATGAAGGAGTGATTTATAATACCATTGTCACTAATAAATATAATCAAAGCAGGGAATAAAAGTCCAGCACAAAATGGGCCAAAGAGTTAGAAAATGATCCTTCATTTGTATAAATAGTATGATATCTACCTTGTTTTTAAGTAAATTTAAAATAAGGGAGAAAATTATTGGTAACACTCATTTTGGCCACATATGTTTATCCTAGGGAAAGTGAGTAGAAAAAGGTAAGTGTTGATTCTTCGTGAATAGATGTTGAGCACACCCATGTCATATGATCAAAGAAACTATGACGTCGGCAGCAAAATCCCCAGGCCTCTGCCCCTACCCTGCTTATTTCCTGTCAACACTTAGCCCATTAGAGTCTGGTTTTTAACTTTGAGTATACTATTAAATATAATTATAACCAAATTTTCACCACCTCGATCTATTCTCTTCATGGGCAGTGGTGGAAGATTTTCCTGAGCCCCTATCTCTGCTATACACTATTGCACACCTTGTCCTGTCTTGCCTTGAGGTATTGAGTTTGTTTGTTCTAAGTCTGTCCCTTATTCGGTCCTTAATTCTTTTTTTTTTTTTTTTAATTTGAGACAGAGCCTCAAGCTGTCTCTGGGTAGAATGCCATGGCAACACAGCTCACAGAAACCTCAAACTTCTGGGCTCAAGCAATTCTCTTCCCTTAGCCTCCCAAGTAGCTGGGACTATAGGCACCCGCCACAATGCCCGGCTATTTTTTGGTTATAATTGTCATTGTTGTTTGGCAGGCCCAGGCTGGATTCATACCTGCCAGCTCTGATGTATGTGACTGGTGCCTTAGCTGCTTGAGCTACAGGCACCGAGCCCAGTCCTCAATTCTAATTCCACATACTCCAGAAAGCTTCCCCTGATGTTTACAGCTCAGAATGGCTGCTTCCCCCGAATTCCCAGTACTACAGATTCTATGCATGGAAAAATTTGACCTTGCCTTTGCTACCAGGTGGTATTATAGTACATTGTTACATGTGCTGTGCATCTCAGCTTTGCAAACAGACTAATACTTATCATAGATGCCATTTTGAATGTCTATAGTATGTTAAGGAATATTTTAGAATTGTAGATGAAACCTGCATGCTGGTTATTATCCTCACTTTACAAATGAGTAAATAAGGCACAAGGTTTAAATTACTGGCCTAGGACTATATAAATACTGTGTACCAGACCTAATGTGGAATTGTTATGTTTTTAGAAGGCAAATAGCATTGTTGAAATTTTTATATATGCCCTTGGCCACTTTTAAAGTGCTTTACATACATTAGATACTAAAACATTATTTTCTGATTGATTGGTTTTAAGTACTGACTTAAGAATGTCCAGGTTATCATGAGTAATGTTCCATGATATCAACCAAAACTAATACTTAATGCTGTCTAACAGAGCATGGAGTAGATTGGCACCAGGCCAATGCAATCAGTGATGATAAGACATTTAATTCCTGAGAAAGAAAATAAATGCTTGCTGGGATCAGGTATATAAGCTTTAGAAATAAGCACTAATTTTGACCAAAACAATATCACTCCTTGAAACACTAAAGAATTGTTGAGGAGTCATTAAAATAAAGACCATGCCAGCAGATGATAGCATCCTCTTCAGATTTTAAGAGCAAGATTCAAGCACATCTGGAAAAAAAGTAACTAATAAAACATGGTTATGAACAGGGGTAATAACGAAAATATATAACAACTAAAAAAGCGCGAGCATGTACTAATTAAAACAGACAAAGCAAGCATTTACAACTGGTCCAGCTGTCCCAGTGCGTGTTGCCTGTGCATCGGTCCTGGTTATGAACCTGGGCTAGCTAAAACACTTATTGAACAAATTCCTCTTTCATCCTTCAGCAGGCTTCAACTCTAGGCAGCTTGATTGCCAAATCCCTGGAACTGTTAGATTGTGTTCACACACTACTTAGACCAACATGATCTATTCAACAGATGTTCATGGATTAGCTACTCTGTGATATTCATGATACTAGTAACTTGACAGACAAAGACAAATTAGACACTCATCTTTCCAGGGTGTACACAATCTCACTGTCTCTTCACCAAAAGTTATTCCTCGTGCTGTCCTTAAGACTGTTTTACATGAAAGGATAAAGACAACCTGCTTTCCTAAGAAGTTTATATTTCAGTTGGGTTATCATCAGATGCAGACCCTGAAGCAAGGATTCTGTGCACAAATAACTGGACTTGATCAACAGTCGTAATGGACTGAATGTGTTTCCTCCCAAATTCCTTTATTGAAATCTAACCCTAATGTGGTAGTATTTGGAGATGGAGCCTTTTGAAAGTAATTAGGTCAAGGGAGTGAATCCCCCTCCATAAGATTAATGCCCTTGCAAAGAAAAGATGGAGAGCTTTCTCGCCCTGTTTCCTCCATGTGAGGATAGAAGGAAAGAAGGTCTACATGCAAGAAGGCCCTCACCAGAACCCAATGATGCTGGCATCCTGTTCTCAGACTTCTAGTCCCCAGAACGGTGAGAAATAAATGCTTATTGTTTAAGCCAGCCAGTCAATAGAAGCCTTTGGCAGTCAGCTGGGAAGTCAGTACCAGTAACTTACCAATAAATCTTTTTTTATACATTAAGCCTGTACTACAAATTTCAAATGGCAGCCTTATAACAAATATACTGTAGTGTTGTTTAGAAATTTGTACTGAAATGAAAAGAGGATCTAAGAAGGAACGGGTAACACTCTGTACATCCTCTAATCTTTTATCTTTATAAATGTTAAAGACCCTATGTCATTAGCATAATAAATGTAGCTATGGTCAAATAAATATTGGAGATCTATTTTTATTAAGACAATATGCTAGTAACTTAAAGAGAAGGCATAGCACAAAGTAGTAAGTTTGTTTATTTCTATACTTATGTTAAACATTAGTCCCAATGCAATAAATTTTCTGCCTTGTAGAAATTTACAGTCTAATTTTACAGGACAAGTTAACACACAAAATGACATTCAGTGAGCAGTTATGATAATTCACATAATTAGCAGTTTTACTTTTCAGGCAGTAGATCTTTATTTTGCCTAATTTATCCAGAAAATAATAAAAGATTCATTGGTTGTTTACATATGTTGACTTTTGGATCCCCAAAAGACCACTGGAAAAATGATGAGATCTGCTGCTAAATAAAGTCAACAACTTGTTAGCATATTAGTAGTATCACTAAAGGACCTGGGTATAATAATTTTAAAGGAGGTCATCAAGGCAGGGAGCTATGAGAGTAGAACTTGGCATAATGATTCTAGATTAGTGAACACAGTGAGACAAGGGCCTTGAAATGAGCTTTGACGAACATGGTGTTAAAATGTTTTAATTGTTTCACAATCTTATCTTCCAGGGACAAGTATATGTATGTCCTGGACTAAATAGCTAAGCAATATTTGCTGGATCTCAGTCCTTCCTAACACAGGGACAGGGAATTGTGGTGGTTTTAGCTCTCAATTAATAGCTGATAGACTTGAAGGAAGAAAGGAACAACTGAATCTCCAGAAGATGAAGAACTAGACTATCTTGAAACTCAGTGGCATTAACACACACAAAAATTTCTTTAGGCTCTGCCACCTGGAGACTCAGCTCTTACCACCTTTCAACCCCGACTATTTCAGCTTAAGGATCATGTTCTCAGCAGGGTGCCACCAACTGGTCTAATGTAAGATATGTAGCAGTCCTGTGGTCAAGAGGGACAGGGTCTTAAGTTTTATGCTTCATAGAAGTCACATAGAGAAATAATTTCCCAAAGGAAAAGTATATAGTAGACAGAAATAAGAGATACCCACTACAATGATAAATCCCTCCTAATATCTTTCTCCCCAGTATTAAATTTTGTCTGAAATGCTTCCTTTTAGTTGCTGAAAATTTTAAATGTATTTTTTAAAGTCACTTCTGATTCTACCCGCTCCTTTGATTGATTCCCCACGACTAACCACTGAAGTCAAAATGTATCAATTCTATGTCTGTAATGTGCTTCTGCCACCCACCCGCCTTCTTTTCCAGTCTACCCATACATGTCCTAATCTGTTCCTACAAAATATTTTTCCTAAATTCCTGCTAGGGTCTCTTACATGTCCTCTACATCTAAATCATCTCTTATCTGCTTTCAGATTATTAATCTTCTTGGGGCATACTTGTGATTCTCTCATTCCTAGCTTTGAGCGTTCCCTAGTCCCGATCACATAAGTAAGTGTCACATGCTTTAGTCTCACTTCAAAGGCCCTGACCAAGGCTACCAGTTCTCCACCTGCACTTACTCTCTACTCACATTCTTGTTGTCTTTGCTCTGACCAAACACTTAGCAGTGTCCCCTGGGTACTTCCTAACATTTCTTAATTCCAAACTTCTTAAGAACACAATGTATACCTGATTCACCTTCAGGGTCCCCAAATGTTTAACACGGTCCTTTAGGTTGTCATTTGAATAACCACCTGATTAATTTGGTTTTAAAAGATTCTTTCTGTTATCTAGCTTATTATATAGATGTTGTTGGAAATAGCTTCTTTGTCCTAGAGCAAATCTTTGGGTTTTCATAAGAAATGACAGAAAACAGGGAAGGGTGAAGGGGAGAGGAGAAAGGAGTAAATTAAAGGGTACAAACATACAGTTAGGTAGGAGAATAAATTCAGTGTTTGACAGCAGATTAGATTGTCTATATCTTAAAAAAAAAAAAGTACTATAGTTGGAAAATGGACTCCCTAAATGCCCTGACTTGATCACTATGCATTATATACATGCAACGAAATTTCACATGTACCCCATAAATGTGTACAAATAAAAAAAAAAATTCAGCCAGGTACAGTGGCGAGCTACCCAGGAAGCTGAGGCAAGAGAATTGTTGAACCCAAGAGTTTGAGGCTGCTGTGAACTATGGCACCACAGCACTCTACTGAGGTGACAAAGTGAAACTCTGTCTCAAAAAAATAAAAATAAAAAATAAATCAACAGAGATAAATAGATCCACTTGCCCTTTCCCTGCCAAGACTGAAGGCTAGAAAAAGTGTGAAGAAAAGGGATAAGGTAGAAAGGGATGGCAGGTTGTTGAAAAACAAACTTCCTCAAAGCTTACTTAGGGCCAGCACTGTGAGCCGTCTGTTTGAACTCAGTTCTAAAAAGCAGTTCTTTTGGACAAATGATAAGAAATGGTGAAATAACTTCAGGAGCATTGCAATCACCATCTTACATAGATGTCTAAAGCAGCCGTTAACAACTTTTTTCTTGCAGAAGCCAATGCCTCTTGTTGCTTGTCCTGACAAATTCAAAAAAAATAAAATACTTACACATCAAAGATAACACCTTTCTTGCAAAGCAGTATGTTTCCCCAAATCCCTTTCTAACCCCCGTGGATGAGATTTTTATTGTCAGGTTTATGTCGTGTTTACTCATTCAGCAGTAATTCTACCAATCAGGCTTGCAATACAACTTTTTGCATTATGGTTGGATTTGGTGATTGGTATTAAAAATATATACTTTCTAGCTTTTATTACATGTAAGCTAGATAAATTTTCAATGCTTTAGAACTCTCTAGGCCATGTGAATGATGGAGATTTCGGTGTTATCCCTGATAAAGTTGAGGATACAGAAGGCAGTTTTAATCCTTTTTTTTATACTTTGCCGGTCTGCCTGTGGATAAGTTCAGGGAGTTGCTGCCTCGTAGGAGCAGAGCCACAGGCTTCGTCTTCAAAGCCAGGTCACATATTTAAATCTATTTAAAATATAAAATAACTAAATAAATTGACCAAGGTAAAGCAATTGTTGTATTTAAACAATGAATAAGAGTTTTTTAAAGGTTGAATTCAAGCCAGGTAAAATTTCCATTTGTTTGCCTTGCTGCTGTACAGAGTGCCAACGTTTGGTAAAATTTGAATCTTTTGTTAAAAATAAACCACTCTTTTTATGCAAGAAAGGACAATGATAAATATACCCAGAGCCAATTTTTAATTGTACCTGAAGCGTTCTGTCACCTGTATCCTAATGTCTCACTTCGGCTCTGTGCCTTGGATTATATTCACCCAGATGCGTTTTTCTTCTCGTTACAATCAGGATATGTCTATATGAAGTGGAAAATGTGGGCAATGATTTGGTTGTTCGGGAAACATAAAGGCAAATTCAACTGAAAGCATGCAAGTAATTGGAGTAGAATGAGGTATTTTGAGATGAGAATTCTTTGACTCATTTCCACTTATTTATATTACTTTTGTAAATGGACTCTCTTCATTTTTAATTTCTTATAGTTTGTAAATTTATAGATCTGGCTGGAGATTTTTTTAAATCATCAGGAGGGCATTTTTGTTCATAAACATAGCAAGTTGATCTGTTCCTCTAGACCCCTACTATCAGAAAAATGAAGGATGCAAAATTCATGACCAGGATGCCTTACATAACCTGTTGGCAATGTTCACAGAAGTAAAGCATTGCTCAAAGAAATAAGTTTCTCTTTGTCATATAGATGAATGGCACTCAGAGACATAAAGCCTTATACACCCGACCAACCACCAAATTATCTACACTGTCTCATTCCTTCATCACCCTTACCCCTCACATCTTGGTGTTTTGTTTTAGATCAAAGTTTGCAAGACAACATCACTTAGGATTTGTTATAATACAGTCTTGGGTTCCATCTCAAGCCTACTGAATCAGAATCTGTGTTTTCCCTGGATCCTTAGATTTTTCTGAGGACACTAACATTTGAGGAGCTCTGAGTTAGACTTTATTAAGCCATAAGCCGACTGACTGCCTAAATACTCAGATGAGAAATTCAGTAAATGGGACTCTACATTCTCACATGTATTGCTGGGTCAGACCCAAGCTCACCTTTCCTGACTCTTTATTGTGTCTCAAGAGCCAAGAAATAGCTTCAATGTCTTCTCCTGACAGAGAAAAATTCTTACCTCAATTGCTTGGCTCATCTACAAGGATGAGAATTTGCATACTGGCATGGACAAGGGCTGGGAAGACTTTTTCAGTTATTCCCTGAATCATATCATATGGGCAATAATAACTATCTACAAGTTAGGGATGCCTTGTTTACATCTCCTTTCCCTATAGAGGAAATAAATCAGTTATAACTTATAGCCAATTTTCTTTCTCTTTTACTAGAGAAAAAAATTATCCAATGACACTTGTTTAAAGGGGTAAAGAAGACTCTATTTGGAGGGATTATTATGATAGATTTAGGGAGCACTGAAGGGGGTCTTGCAGTGAGGGAAGAGATAGGGCTCAACTCCAAGTATAATAAAGAAAAAGAAGAATTTATAGCCAAAAGAAGGATGAGGGTAAGCAGACAGAAAGTTTCTAAGAAAAAATATCACAGTCAAAGGGGGAATTCTTACTAAACCAACCCATCAGGATTCTTGCTGAAAGCAAGACAGGATCATCAGACTTCACCTAGGGGATGGTAGAGAAGGAGGAACCTGATCAGAAATCAAGAGTGATCAGCTATTAGGTACTGATAAACCAACTTGTCAGGTTTCTCATTGAAAGTAGACAATAAAGACACAAATGTGAAAGTCCTAAAATTGAAGCCTACTTAAGTAACAGTTTAGGAAAGCAGAGTAGAGTTTGGTCCAGGAGAAAATCTTTGTTACTCCTTCCCTCTTCATCCCTGTTGCAATCAGAGTTTTTATCACTTCTAGTATAGACTACTGCAATTGTTTCCTAATTGCTCTCACTGACTCCAGTTGTGGAGTCCTTCTCATTCACCACACCATCTAATGAGACTCCTTCTCATTCACCACACCATCTAAAATATACATCTGACCACGTCACATTCTGTTCAAAATTCTCCAATGGCTCCCACATTGTCTATGCAATGATACACAGACTTAACAAACCTGAAAGGGTTTGCCTTGTTAGGCCATTGTCTTCCTGCTCAGTACCCTTTCTATCCCATCTCTAGAAATGAATTACATTAGAAGCTCCCTTATAACTTGATTCCTTACTACTCATCCTCTAAGTCTCACTTCAAACATTGCTTTTGTGAAGCCATTCTTTATATACTTCAGAAAAATTAAATTATTATAATTTAATTCTATATCAATGGAAATGATAGGAAAATAATTTAATTTATCTGATATATATAATATATATCCATTTAATTTTTCTGATATATATATTATATATCAATGGAAATGTAGGAAAATAATTTAATTTTTCTGATATATTATATATTATATATATATATATCCATCTTCACTATCGAATATATTTTTATAACTGTCAGTGAACCAGAATTTAAACATCTTTTGGGCAGGAAAAAATCTGTTTTCTTAAAGCCATAGTACAGAAGCTTAATAAATATTACAGAATGACTGGATAAAATGCATTTATATAAGAGTTCATCAGGTTGAAAATAATGCATTTTACTAGAGAATGGCAATTAAAATTTCTATTCTCTTTAAGGCTGCATAATATTCCCTGGTGTACATATACAACAATTTATTAATCCATTTGTGGGTTGATGGGTACTTGGGCTTCTTCCATGACTTAGCAATTATGAATTGGGCAATAAACATTCTGGTGCAAATATCTCTGTTATAAAGTGATTGTTATCTTCTGTGTTCTCCAAACATCTTTCCAAAAGGAGCATATTAGTTTGCATTCCCACCAGCAGTGCCGAAGTGTTCACTTTTCTTCATATCCATGCCAACATCTATAGTTTGGGTATTTTGTTATATGGGCTACTCTTACTGGAGTTAGATGATATCTCAAAATGGTTTTGATTTTCATTTCTCTGATGATTAAGGATAGTGAGCATTTTTTTTGTGTGTCTTTAGGCCATGCACCAGTCTTATTCAGAGAAGTTTCTATTCAAATCTCTTGCCAATAAAAGATTGAGACTTTATCTCTTTTATCTTTACATGCATGGAGCTAGAACATATTCTTCTTAGTTAAATATCTCAAGAATGGAAGAAAAAGTATTCAATGTACTCAGATCTACTATAAAATCAATATGTAATCACCCACACTTCCATATGAAAGCGATAATCCAACTGCAGCCCAAGATAAAGAGGGAAGAAGAAGGACAGGGGAGGGGAGAGGGGAGGGTGGGTAGAGGGCGAGTAATTAGTGGGACCACACCTATGGTACATTTTACAAAGGTACATGTCAAATCTACTAAGTGTAGAGTATAAATGTCTTAACACAATAATTAAGAAAGTGTGGCAAAGGCTATGTTAATCAGTTTGTTGTAAGCATTTCAAATTGTATTGTACCCCATAAATGCATTAATGTATACAGCTATGATTTAATTTTTTTTAAAAAGAATTTTCTGTCATGAAGTCTGTATTAAACAACTATATATGGTACTGTGAATAGAGAAAATTCTATGCTCCATGCTAGACAAGACATATAAGTTTACTCAACACTTACTTTTTTTTTTTTACTCAAACACTTTACTTAGTGTTTACTTCTTGTAAAAACCATTTTGAGCATTTTGGAAACATCTCTGAAACATACTGTGTAATCCCTACCCTCAATTCACTGCATGGTATTGTACTCAAGACTTTATTAATCATACCTTACCATGTGTCTTTATCTAGTTTCAAATTAAGGATATGACAGAGGGCTCTTTCATTTGTCTTTTACTAGTTTGTGGATATAAATGCAGCTTCTGTTTCATTAGGTCTGAGGTGGGACATGAGATCTTGCTTCTTTCAGAAGCTCTCAGTGATAGCCATGCTACTGTTCTATGAACCACAATTTTGTTAGCAATGACTTAAGAATTTAGAACAACCCTGACCCTTCCTAGGAATGAACCTCCCTCATGTTACCAAAGCTCCAGGATATACTCCCCGAGTTCTTCTGATCCGCATGAAGGGTGGGCTGAATGTAGAGTAAAGCTAAATATGAAGGATGAAAGTATGTCCAGAGGCAGTGCTTTCAGAGAGTTCTCAGGGTCCATCTGTGTCTGAACAGGGTCAAGGTAGCAAAGCAGCAAAGGTCATTGGATGATACTGAAGATTGTTTCCAAAAGTTCTGGATCCAGGTTGGAACCAGCTTTTCATCTGCACAGAAATAGCTATTTCTGGTCCCAATATGAAAGCTGGTCCCAATATGGCCTAAGTGACGGTAAAACAAGATGCTCTGGATGGTAACAAACTTTGAATAGAAATGTCCTTGCCCAGCTTCTGTAACATAACACTTTATATAGACTCTTTCGTGTTTCTCACAACACCTAAGATAGTGTCCTGTATAGAGATTCAATATATGGGGAGGGAGTGAATTAATTAATTGTTTTATTTTAGAGAATAATTAGAAGCTTTCAGGATTTTAGTGAATTTTCTGACTTATTAGTTAAGGAAGAAGATTTAGGCTTTTTTGAAATGCTGTTGTTAAACATTGAGATATGCTGGCTTATGTAGGATTAAAAAGATTCGAGGAACGTACACATCACATAAACTGCCTTCCAACCGACTAGAAAAGCTGACATTTAAGTACCATAGTTTTCGTGTTCTGTGCTGATTGTTTGCCACAGTCTAGCTGAAGTTTAACATTAAATAATGTAAAGTATGTAAATTTGGGAGAGAATTTGCATTTATATCACATATGGTTTGTTGCCCACGTAGAATTGTGTGGCCGCATTTTTCCATTTTTTTCATGTCTTATTTTGTTAATCATTCCAAACACATTTGTTCCATTCCACAGAAATGAGCAGCTTACCTTCCACCTTTGTGAAATTACTGTTAATCATTCTCTAATGTCTGCATTATCCTGTTTAAACCGTTCCCCTGTGGTTTTACAATTCCTTCTGCTCACTAATCCAACAGGAGGAATGATGTGCAAACAAGCAAATACAGAAAACGGATAGGTTTTCCTTGTGAATCATCCTCATAAGCTTCGTCAGCAACATTAGAGTTTCTAAACTATTATTTAAGAGGCAAATAAATCTATAGATAGAGCACCCAAGACAATGGGCTTGAAATTCATCCAACTTGCTATATAAACTCAACATAAGATAGAAGATGCTTTTATACCCATGATTCATCCCCACTTCCTGCACCTTGACGGATAGAACAAAATTCTTAAAACTTGACGATGGTAAAAGAATAACTGGCAATATTTGAGACACATAATGGAAAAAGAAAATGCATACAATTTCTGCCTTTCCAGCCAAATTTGCCTCAGAGGATACAGGGTTTCATAGTCACCATGGGTGATGATTGCTATACAAACAAATAATCAGTGAATATTGCCAAATATCTGCATTGAGTTTGGAAAAATCCAATTAGCTGGATAAATCTTAAATATATGGATGTTTGGTATTACAGAAGTAAAATATTCAGGAACTTAACTACAGTTCATCATCATTCTCATGCTAGTGTTTCACATTAATACTTTGTACATAATATCTGAATATGTATTTTGGACTAATATTTTATCTGGCTTTTTGAGATTTTATAGCTATAACTTGGTTATAGCTATAATCGATGATGATATCACATTCGTGTTTTGAATCATACTACAATTTTTCTGAATAGTTAATTAAACATAAGAGTGATTGGATGTATGCTGGTTCCCAATACTAGAAATAGAGGTGCTAAACCAGTACTACCTGGTAATAGCTCACCTGTGGTTGAGCTACAAGGCTGGCATGGGAAGCAGAATGCAAGCACTGAATATGCCTCTCATTTGATCATTTGCTTTCTACCCTCCCTCTAAAATTTTACATAGAAAAATAAGATATGTAGATCAATATTAAATCCTGAGATAAAACCTTTCTCTTTTCCATCAGTTGGGACATAAGCAAGTTTCCACCTCAGTAGAGAAAATTACTCTATACCACAGTCCTAATTCCTCCTTCTTAGTTCTGCCTATCTGGAGTCTTTTCAAGGATGTCATCCTATCATTAAGATCAATTGTGAGGGAGTAGGAAGAGAGAATATTCCCCCAACACCTTCTCCTTGCCTTGTGGGAAGTCACAGAAGGATGTCTATTATTATTACATGTATTGTGCCATAACTCTGTCAGTTAGACAGCCCACTTGACTACCATCATAGGAAAAATTGATTCAACTATAAAATATACCACTGCTAATTTTCACCCTCACTGTCTATTCATTTCCCTTCATCTCTGATAGTGTCCATAATTCCGCTGTTCTTTTTAAATCTACAGCACTATTGATATAAGCTCCTATAGGCCTACTTTTATCTCTATAAAGTCTTTTACAGAAAACTTTTTTCTATGATTTACACCTTATTATAAAATCAAATTTCTTGACTGTCAGAAAGAAATTGAGTGCAGCAAGCTGAGAACGAGTCCTCTGACATACTGAGATGGCATATCAGCCTGGAGGTGTAACTCCCAAAGCAGAGAGTTAGAATTATAGATACCACCTACATTCATTCACAAATAGGAGAAGAAATAATGATGACATAGAACAGTGATTTTCAAGCCATAATGCAAAAGATTCTTAATAGTATTTTAATTTTTAAAAAATTGATTTTTGATTGATGATATCAAAATTCACCAGGACTCATTTCCCTCTTGCACTATAAATTAATACTACATTTAGCTTACTGAAAAAAAAGTAGAAATATTAACAAGTTAGCATATGAAATATAGTGGTTCAGCTCTCTTCAGGAGGATCTACCGGTCACCGTAAAGCTCTACCACTCACTAATCATGATAACACTGCTTAACTTTGCTATTTGAACTTCGATCTGTTCTTTTTACCAGTTTGAGGAAACATGTGGACAGAGCATGTAGCACTTACTTTTAACTAATTATGAATTAAAGTTTGTGAAGTCATTTACATAAATTTGTATGATGTGAGAAGAAATAAAAATTAGGCTTAGAAGCTTCATAAATCATTTCTTATACACTAACTATTTATATCTCCACTTTTAAAAAGGACCAATAGATTCTTCTTCAGTTCAACACCCCTTCACCTCCCATCCCCTAACCATCAACATCTAACAAACTGCTCTCCTATGTTCAGGAAATGGAAGTAATGTATTTGTGTGTGTGTCTTAATATATAGGTATACTAATATACACACACACAGATTTCTCACTATATGGAATGAGAAAGGATGTGGAATGTCCATCCCTGGAGAGCTTTAAGAAGTAAATAAAACCCCAGTTTGCTATGGTGCCATATTCCCCCCAGGAATGTGGGGCAGATGATCTCTTAAAGTCATTTTTTGATCTAAGACTCAGTGATCAGTAAGCAAGCTTCAGGTCACCCTGTACTCTTTAGTACATAGCACTACTGGTAAAGAGTACTAAATAGTACCCCTGGACTCTGAAAAAATGAATATACAACTCTAAGGGTTGAAATTACTGCCAGCGGGTGATTTAGATAGTGGGAAATAGATTCCATTATCTTTTTTGTCTTTTTTTTTCATTATCTTGCTAAGTAGTTAATCAGCAAGTAAAATAATAATAATAAAACAAAGACTTACATCTGTTTTCTCATTCTGTTCTTCATGGACAGAAAGAATATATATCAGGTGTGCTCCTCATAGTAGCCTTTACTCAATTTTAAAGTAGTGATCAAGAACTTCCATTGGGTTTCTCATCTCTAAGCTAAATAAACCCTATTCCTTTAATCTTTACACTAAAATCTGTTTCTTCCCTTTAATCATTTTCATTGTTCTCTTCAATGAGTTCTTCAGCTTATTCACATCTTTATCAAGGTGATGGCCAGTAACATCTTCTTTATCAATTCAGAATGGGAGAAATTGAGAAAAGATAATCAATGAAAGGAAGAAAACTCAAGTCATCAGGCTTCCTTCCATAATATTGAGCATGACACTATCGGTTTTGTTTGCATGAGGACATTTGATTCTCCTTAGAAGAATGGCAAACAAAACTCTGGAGGACACCTATGGAAACTCCCTGCAAGAAGACGAGAGATAAACACAACCCTAACCCTATGAGGAGAACAACCCACACAGCAAGTGAAAATCGTCAAGGTGCAATAATTACGATCAGCTGTCTTTGTGCACACTTAGATATTTTTGAGGGAAGTCACAGACACCTACCTGTGCTTAGGCACAAGGGAATGTAAAGCAACCTTTGGGAACTTGATGAAGAGAGCTGAAACTCTATCAGTGACAGATTTCACTTCCATAGTAAAATCAGTAAAGTCAATATAATGTTAGGCATTCACACATAGATAGATATTAACCAAACTGTTAGATAGACCAAACAGTTAGAAAACAAAAAGATTCTTAAAACAATAAGGACAGAAATAGCTCTCTATGTATAAGATGTGTCCTGAGATTAACAGCTAAATTTTTACCAGAAACCATACCAGCCAGAAGATAATGAGATGATATCTTCAAGTGCTGAAAGAAAAAGATCACCACAAAGAAGTCTACATCCAGTAAAGGCATCCTTCAAATACATATATAAAAAATGAAGATATTGTGTAATAAACAAAAACTGCAATAATTTATCAGTATTTTTACAAAAAACACTAGCAAGCATCTTTAAAGCTGAAATAAAAGGACTCCCAGATAGTAACTTGAATTCACATGAAGAGATTAAAAAAAAAAAAGCACTGGCTAATGTTATACAATAAATATAAAAGGCAGCATGCATTTTGTGTTTTTAGCTCCTATTGGATTTAAAAGACAATTATGCAAAGCTATAATTATAAAACTCTGTTTATGGGCTTATAAGGTATAAAGATGCCATTTGCAAATAGTAAAACCACAAAGGGAAGCGAGAGAATAGAGCTATGTAGGAGAAAAGTTTCTTACACTATTGAAATTAAGATAGCACCAGTATGAACTAGATTAAGTGTTATTTGTAATCCTCAGGGTCATCATTAAGAGAGTGAATAAAACTATAATAAAATAAATGACAAGGGAATTTAAATGCTACACTGAGAAGACGTAAGACATACAATACCACTACCAAAATGTTAGACCTAACTCCTACCTCATTAGTGATTACACTAAACATGGAAGGATTAAACGCTGCCATCCAAGGGCAGGTATAAGGAGATGGATAGATGCTGTCTATGAGAGACCTACTTTAGATTCAAAGGATGGATAAGGATATACCAAGGAAACATTAACCAAAAGCAAACTGGAGCGGCTACACCAACATCAGACATAATCGACTGTATTTGGATCTATTCAATTAAAGGAGAAGCATGAGATATGATTCCTAAGCCACAGTAGTGACTTAGAGATCAAGGAACATCTGTCACCAATTCTAACCTTTTGATTATTGTCCTTCCCTTTCCTGTAGCCTGGGGAACCAGATTGCATAAAGATTGCATAAAAACTAAAATTGATAATACTAAACAAATTGAGTTGCTTTCCTTTATTTTTAAATAAAATTTAATCATATTTAAAATACACTTTTATTAAACAATAGAAGTATGTTCAAAAAAGAGTACAAAACAAACGTAAGCTCAACAAAATTTTGCAAGTGTGACACACTCAAGTAACCAACACTCAGACTAACAAATGGAAGATTACCAGAGTCCCAGGACCGACAATCTTGTCCCCCTTTCCAGTCACTCCCTCCCTCAAATGTCAAGCACTATCCAAACTTCTAGCACTATAGGTAAGTTTCATGTATGTATAAATGTTACATAATGTGCTCATATAGTAGGTGAGAGAACAGAGCTATATAGGAGCAGAGTTTCTTATACCATTGTAATTGAGATACCCTCCTTGTCCTCTAGTCCACCTTTGGTGTTTAATTTTGAAGGTGTCCCTCCTCCCTTCCTTTTTTCCTCTTTTTTTCCCTTTCTTTCTTTCCTTTCTCACAGGAAGACATGAAAAAAGAGACAGAGAGATTAGAAACAGCCAGAAGAAACAGAAAACAATGGCTCCTTTCATTTGCTTTCCTGTTTATACATCTATTGTGGCTATGGTTGTACTTTATTGTATAGGATTCCATTACATAACTGGACTATCTTTTATTTATTAGTTCTACAGTTGTAGATATTTGGGTAGTTTTTATTTTGGCTATTACAAGTAGTACTGCCATAAGTATTTTTTTTAATTTTGCTATATGTATTTTTGCATTTATTTTTTGATAAACATGCAAATATATTTTTCTTGAACATATAACTAGAATTGAAACAGTTCAGCATAGAATATACATCTGTTCAAACTTATTTAATACTGACAACTATTTTACAAAGTAGTTGCACTAATATATACTCCTTCAGCAACACATGACAGTTTTGTTACTCTATATCTTCACTAACATTTGCTATTTTCTGTTTTTCACTGTCACCATTCTGATGGGCATGCAGTAGCATCAGATTGTGATTTTGATTTACATTTTTTGAATGACTAAGGTTGGGCACCTTATCATGTTTATTGGTCATTTTGGCATTCTCTTTTCTGGATGTCTACTCATTTTTCTGCTTGGCTTTTCTCTCTTTTCCTTATTGACTTGCAAAATATGTTTTCCCAACATGTAGGTTCATTTTCATTCTCTATATAGTGTTGTTTTATGGACATCTATTCTGAAATTAGTATAATTTATCAATTTTTTTTCTTTGTAAGCATCGATTCTGGACCATTAAGAAATGTTTGCCTAATCTAAGATCTTGACACTATTCTCCTACATTTCTTATAAAAGATTTACTGTTTTTCCTTATACTCACAGGTCTGCACTTCATGGAGAATAGGTTTTAATGCATAATGAGAGATATGGGTAGAGACATACATTTTTCCCCTCTGAATACACAGTTGGCCAAGCACTGTTTATGAAATGACCATCTTTTCCCCTTTGTCCTCTAGTTTACCTTTGTAATTTAATTTTGAATGTGTTATTTCTTTTTTCTCTTTTGGATGACCAATTAGAATTCTAAAGATACTATCCAGTAAGCATGAATACACAGAAAGCCATGAGTCCCTTGTCTGAAAGGAAAAAAAAAGGTCACTATTTCTCCTCTTTCTTAGTCTAACCATGCTAAATACATGTTTCTTTCTCATGCTGATCCTTTTACCCTTACTAAACAATGTTTTTACTAGTAATATAAGCAATAATGTTCATTGACTTAAAAAATTAGAACATACAGAAAATAAGAAAGCAGAAAACAAAAACACCCCACAATCCCTAAGTAAAACCACTACAATTTTTGATGAGTTTCTTTCTTCATTTTTTTCTGACAAGTTTATTCTTAATATTTAACTAAAAGTCACTAAGTACATAAAAGAACAAAGGTTTATAATGAAAATTGAGAGGATGACTTCCGCCTTGTCAAAATATGTAACTAGAATTCTTAAAAATGCAGAAGGAAAAATCTGACAGGAACAAGATGGTGCAGACTCATCTAGCCCTGTTTCTCCTCAGTGAAGTACAACTATAAACCCTGAAAATAATACAAGGCAACCATAAGGGGACACTGAAAAATAAGCAAAAGGAAGGTGTGCTAGATAGAGACCCCAGGAATGAAAGAAAGCATATCACCCAGGTATCTTCTGAATATTCCTATTCCATTGGAAGGAGAACCAGCCAATAGCTTCTGACCCAAGACTCAGTGGCAGAATGTTACCCAGGTAGAGAGTCCTCCCCCCACTGCCCATTTTGCCAACACAAACAGGAGTCTTACCAACCATAAGCAGCATGGAGAATTTTCCTTTGTCTTCATGGCCAAGACTGTACTCCTCTTTTTTCCCGATCTTCCACTTAGGGACACCAGATACTCTTCTCAGGCAAGGATTGAACGGGAGCCCTGCTAACAATAGGAATCCCATGGAAATGTCTCAACCTCATGAGGAGGAGTCTACTTCTCAACTAAAGACCAAAAGAATCATCTAAAGGTCCAGCACTACTGAGTAAACCAAAGAGATCAAAATAAACTACAAAGGTTCAGAAAGCTAAATTGCCAGCACAACTGTAGCCCACAAAATGTGGGCCAGGACCTCTTGCTTAAAAGAGGGTGACTGTGTAATAAAGCAGAAAACTTAAATAAGATGCAGCATATTACAAAATACAGTCAAAATAACCAAGATATAATTAAAATTCACTTGCCATAGCAAAAAAACAAACAAAAAAAAATCACAACTTGAATGAAAAAAGATAGCAGATGCAAACACTAAGATAAAGAGGAAATTGAAATTATCTAACATGGATTTTTCCCATAGCCATAGCCATCATAAAAAGGTTTTAATAAGAAATTTGGAATACCCTTGAAACAAATAATAAAATATAAAGTCTCACTAAAAAGTGTAAGATCAAATGGAAATTATAAACTAAAACTTATAATAACCAAGATAAAAAAATTCATAAAAGGGGCTCAATGGCAGAATGGATATAACAGAGTGAAGAATTAGTGAAGTTGAAGATATAACAACAAATTACTCAATTTAAACAACAGAGAAAAAATACTAAAAGTCACACTCACACACAAAACTGTGGGATAATGATAAAAAAATTAATATACATGTCTTAAAGCCCGACAAGAAGAGGAGAAAGAGAAAAAGAGAGCAGCTGAAAAGTTTCTGAATTTGATATAAGGCATTCACCTACAGCTTCGAGCAAATCTACTAAGCAAACCACATAGAAAATAAAGTCAAATATTCATAGCAAGACATATTATAACTGAAATTCTGAAAAATAACTAAGAAAAAATATCTCAAAAGCAGCTAGAGGCAAACAACATATTCCCTATGGAGAACAACAATTAAAATGGCAGCTTTCTCATCTGAATCCACGGAGACCGGAAAGAAGTCTGACACTGTTCAACTGCCTAAAGCAAAGAACCATCAACCACAAATACAGGGTGTGCACAAAGTTCGTGTGCAATGTAATAGTTTTACATTGTAAATTGCACATAAACTTTATCGACACCCTGTTTATCTTTTGAGAATGAACGTGAAAATAATGACACTATGAGACAAGGCAATCTAAGAGACTTTGTCAAGAACAGACTTATCCCTAAAGAATGTCTAGTGGAAGTCTCCAAACAGAAAGGAAATGATAGCAAAATAAGGGTTAGAACCCAGAGAGGAAGGACAAAAAATGCAATGGGTAAAATTCAGAGTAAGTAGACTATCCTCCTCATGAGTTTTTAAAATCATATTTGATGATTGAAGCAAAAATTATAATACTGTCAGATGTCATGCTCAATTAATGAAGAAAAAATATTCAAGTTAATTATATTTTACAAGTGGCAGGATAAAGAGACCTAATTGGAAGTAAGTTTTCTACTCTTCACTTACAATGGTAAAATGCCTATACCAGTATACCAGGACAAGTTTTACATTGCATATTGTAAATGTAAATAACATATTTACAATTTTATATTGCATATGGTAAATATAAATTATACCCAAAACAACCACTAAGAAAACTATACAAAGAAATATTACATTACTCAGCTTTAGCTGCCATAACACAATCTCCTAGACTGGGTGGGTTAAGTAGCATGAATTTATTTCTCACAGTTCTGGAAACTAGAAGTCCAAAGTCAAGGCATTGGCAAGGTAAGTTTCATTCTGAGGCCTTTTCTCTTGGTTTGTAGGTAGTGATCATCCTCCTGTATACTCATATGACCTCTCCTTTGTTCAAGAGTTAAGAGAAAAAGATATATCCATTCTCCTTTTTTATGAGGGGACAAATCCTACTGTGAGAGTGTAGCCCTCATGATCTTCTTCTCTAAATTGAATAACTTCCCCAAACCCTACCTTGAAATACCATTGCATTGTAGATCAGGGCTTCAACATATGAAAAACAGAGAACATCATTCAACCCATTGCAAATATACTTAAAAACATAGATAATCAAAATGGAATCCCCCACAATGGCAAAGTAATTAACAGGAAAGTAACCAAAGGGAGACAGAGTCTGAAAACAGATGAAATAAACAGAAAACAAACAATATGGCAGACTAAAGCCTTATCACATCACCTTTAACATAAATGGTCTAAATGTAACAATATACTAAAAGAGATTAGGAGAATGGATTAAAAAAAAAAAAAAGACCCAACTCTCCACTGCCTCCAAGAAACTCAATTCAAAAACAATATACATGGTTTAAAAGTAAAAAAATTCAAAAAGTCACACCATGGAAGCATGAATTTCTAGATTGTGCAGAAGGAATTCAATGCCTTTACTAACAACACTAATGATGCTCAAATCCTCTCTCATCAACAATCGGGCTCAGTTTTCATGAAAGTGATGGCTACGGTTTTGCAGCCTTTTTAGCTCATCCTGAACCTAATTACTCACATATTAAGTAAAGATCTTAGTAATGTTTAGAAAAAAGAGTAATAACTAGAAACCATCTCGATGAGCAGATTGATCTTAAATTACTGGCAGGAGGTTGCTGGTTGGAAAAGCCGCCAAAGCAAAAGGAAACATGTGGCCAAGATCAGTTAGATAAATGAGGGCTTGCTTCATATTTTGTGTTTGAAAGGAGGTTGTCATGTATTACAAAAAATAGCAATAGAGGAAAGACAAGTGGAGAGATGATTTTCGTCCTTGATTTCTGGGGTGTGGCTTGTGGTTCTGTGCTTTTTAACATCTGTCAGCGTTCATCGTTACGTGGAACTGGCAGAAGAATTCACGTGGTTATCATTTGAAAGGTCATAAAATTGTCCACAGAGTGAAATTCACCTTCCCAGTTGTAATTTCATGGCTAGGTTGATAAGTTAAATCCAAATAAAATTAACGCCCAGTAAGATGCTCTCCCATTATTGTAATAAACTTCCTAGGACATACAGAGCCTTTTCAAGGACTGGAGCCTGACTCGCCAGCATACGGTCCACAGAAGTGCTAGAGTTTGCAAGGTAAAATAAATAAATAAATATTAAAAAACAAATTCTTGTCCATTTCCTTCTCCCTTTCTCCCCTAGGTCATTGTTGAAAAGTGTCACTTTAAAAAATAATAATAATATAAATGAGAATATATGAGACTTTCTATATTTTGATCAAGTGTTTTTCCATGTGATTTAGCATCAACAGAGTTACTTTAAATATACAGGAAAATACAGTGGCTGCTTCTAACTTACTTGTAAACTTCTACACAAAAAGTGCTGTGGACCTGCACATTTTTTTCTCTGAGCCATATTCTCTCCCTAGCCAGATGCATTAAGGGACATTCTCTGCAAATAGAGTGATAAGTAAGTTGACTTCATATTTCTAATGCCAGATTAGACTATGACCTTGCAAAGGGTTGGAAGGGGCGGGGCATAATGGGCTTGGATCATCTTTCCCAGCATTATTAATTTTCTTCTTTTAATTCCATACAGTTCAATTCAACAAACATTTATTAGACCCTTGGCATCACAGGCACTCCACAGTGCCAATAAACCAGGGGAAGACTAATAAGGAGCTGTCAGTCTCACAAAGGGTATGTTAAAAGCAACAATAACACTATCACAGAGTAAGTCTGTCTCTCCTACCTCCCTTTTCCCCTCTTTTTCCCTTCCTTTTTTCCTTTCTTCCTTTTCTTTCTCTTATTTTCTTCTTTAGACATTATTTTATTTAAAGAAACATTAACAAAGTCAAATAAAGGTTGGTTAACACAGTCAGACTAATGTTTCATTTCTCAGCCCATTCCACTAACCAGTCGAAGACATCAAAGCCCTCCTACCAGAGATACCATAAAAGCAGAGACCTTGAAAGTCAGTTCCTTTGCAGAGACCTTAAAAGCAAAAAGGACTTTCTCAAGGTCACCCTTGACTTTTCTGACACACACAAAGCAAGCACCAGCACCTCGGTTCTTTGGTTGAGGCATCTCTCATACCGCAGTTTTCTGTCGCCAGCTATAATGCACTACTGGTGATTTTCATCTACTTCTATATGAAAACATGATGGAATGCGCCTCTTCCCTGGGTTATTTCCATAGATACTGTATTTATTATATTAATGTTTATCACTTGGATGTCATTTAATGAATATCAGCAGGGGGGAGGGAGGAGATAGAATGTTCACCGAAAGAAGCTGTGCCATTAATTCAAATGGATGGTAAAGACAAGCATGTACATTCACATGGCCATATGGGGACTGTTTTAGGGCACTGGAGCAGTTAATTTTATTTTAAAGACACAAGCTTAGATAAAATAGATCTTTTTGACTTTGTTGAGAATTGAAATTATAAAGCATGCAAGGCTTCAGATCAAAATGCTATATTATTCTCCCTTCTCCACCTTATCTGAGAAGCGTAATGCCCTTACAATAGCCCACTTCTTGAACTCTTTCCAATTTCAGATATTTCCTATCTCTTTTAATACCTCATTGCTTTTGCATCAATTACAGCCTGACCTAAAGCTGCACTGGAAGGGGAAGTGATATATAGTGGAATCCATTTAAATGAATTTCTGATGAAAGAATAAAACTGTTAAAAGAATAAATTTACTGCACACAAATTTATACAAATCCCATATATGCTGTGAAATCCCTTGAAATGAAAAACTGATGAAAGATTAAAATGTTAAATGAATTAAAATCCACCATACCAGTGAAATATAATGATGATTTGACCTATTAAATGAATGGCCTCAATGAAGATATAAATTTGAAGTGCTCCAATGTGTGTCAATTTTAAATGGGTGGTGAGCCAGCAGAACACAAAAATATGGGCCTGGCTATTAAAGGAACACATTCTTTTGGAACCAGCCATTATTTAGAAACATCTGTGTTGTTTCTTTGTATGATGAGAAAAGCAAAATACCCTGTTTGTCATACTAGGTAACATTACACATTACCCTTCCCCTTATTTCCTAATACTTGATCTCTTGATGTCTCTGGGTTTTATTTCAGTTTGCATATACTACCTAAGGGGTGGATAAGAATTAGGACACTCCTATGGCAACTTATACCCTTTAACAGGGGTCCTTCCTTAAATTAACTCTTATCTCATTTATAGAATATAGAAAAGCTAATATTAGGATGTAAATTTTCACTGAGACGTGGGGAGGTAGCCAGGTATGTTTCTATTAAGAATTACTACTCTAGCTCGGTGCCTGTGGCTCAATCGGCTAAGGCGCCAGCCACGTACACCTAAGGTGGCGGGTTCGAATCCCTAGCCTGGGCCCACCAAACAACAATGATGGCTGCAACCAAAAAAAAAAAAATGGCTGGGCGTTGTGGTGGGCGCCTGTGGTCCCAGCTACTTGGGAGGCGGAGGCAGGAGACTCGCTTGAGCCCAGGAGTTGGAGGTTGCTATGAGCTGTGATGCCATGCCACTCTACCCG